>SRSE01000677.1:0-249112 GCA_005024645.1 Planiliza haematocheilus | reverse complement strand
AGGGAGGGACGGCGGGCTCGCTGGGCAGCCAGGAACCAGGGATCCCAGGACTGAGACCCAGCCTGACCGGCCGGTTCCCTTTGACAACTTCCCCATCCGCTTGATTAACGCAGAGGTCGGGGCGGTGGGTTGGGCCGGGCAGATGTCACGGCCGAGGTCAGCTACAGGAAGAGGGCACAGAGAGGGGATGGAAGGACTGAGGGGAAGGGATGATGAATGTTTTTTTGTCCTGTCCACAGCGAGGGCCCTCCGTGGCATTGTCATGCTTACATAACCGATAAACACTGGCTCAAGGCTTAGTGCTGCACAGTTATTCCTTTCATTGTAGATCAGAACAAGACGTTAATATATCTTGGTATTTATATACAAAGATAACAGTTATAGCAGCCAGCTGGGAGGAAAGAGCAGCACCTGTGTCTCATATTCGTAGCCGAGGTGGACGAGGGTCATTCGGCCGTGTTTGCTTTGGGAACGAGGCCTCGTTTGTGGGATTACCAAATGACTCGAACAGGGGCTGAAATGGGGTGTCAGCTGAGATGTGTGTGAAACATTGCCTTCCTCTGGGGTGGGGTGGGGGGGTCACACACAAGCTCCTCGTCTTCATCTGCGTCCTCTTTGTCCCGCGAAGCACATCAGAAACAGGTCAGACAGAAAGCTGGGCAGAGTTTAGTCTGCGTTTGGGGGGGTGGGGGACGTTAATCTCCTTTCACGATCCATTCGAGCCGCTCGTCGCACGGCCAACGTCAATGTTTAGCCTGACACGGCGAGGCAAGGAGGCCAGGTGCTTATTGGAGGGGGGTAGTGATATAACTTGACAAATACAGCCGTGGACGTCCCTCGGTGTCTTCACGCTTATTTCTTAACTTTGCACCTGTTTGGTTTTCTTTACATCTTGTCTTTGGAATATATTCCTGGCCACGCTTTTAGATTTATTGGGTTTCGGTTTGCAGCGTGGCCAAGAATGTACCGTACTTTCCTGCACTTCCAGCTTTTTGGGGATGCATTTCTAAAGTTTCAGCTCCGCTCTGGAGGTAGGATCAAATCGGAGTTCCAGCTACTGGAAAGGAATGGGATGCTACAGCTCATTTGCGACACAACAAACAAATGAATTTATAATGCGCAACATGTGTTTGGCATTGCAAGGAAGTGTGTTTCACAACAACATCCTGCTGTGCAGCCATGTACATTTTCTTCATGTTTTTCTTCGTGTTCCCATGCACAGCAGACAATAATAGGGACTGTGTCCTGTAGTCATTCTTAATTCTTGGTGTTTGGAAATGCAGTTTCTGTTTTGCTTAAGGAGATTCAAACAAGAATGGCAATGGTTTGTTGGCGAATCGGCACCATTAACATTAATATGCAGAGTTAGCGACTGGCAGTCTGTTTGCAAATTGGATTGGCGTTTTAAATCAGTTTAACTGCTGCAGGCAATGGTAATAAGTGGGTCAGACTACAACAACTAACATCCTGTTGTTTTGGAACAACACCTGTGTGCACCTGTGCCTTTCACCTCATAAATTAGTGTTTTCCACGCTGTAGATTGCTTGCACATGTTGTTTTTTTCCATTTTCTGTAACTGCTCGTCCTCTAGAAGCTTTGAGGCTGGAGCCTATCCCAGCTGTCATTGGGCGAGAAGACGCCAGTCTTACACCAAGAGACAAACAACACTTCATGGGTTATCTACAAAGGGTTAAACATCACAACCACAACTGTCAATACCTCTAAGTAGCTTAATTTATACTTAAAGATGAAGGACAAAGCTCCTTGATCATAAAAGAGACCAGTTTGAGACACCTGTTCAATCCTGCGAGGACATGCTTTCATCGTTGGCCCTGTCCTACGTCCAGCTTTGGCACTGGTCTCCTGCCAGGATCCTAGAGCCCCCAGAGTGGTTCCGGCTTGCCCAACCTTCCAGCTGAGCCTTTCCTAATCCTAACCCTAACCCTAACGCTTCATTCTGGACAGGTCATTTATACTTCACAAGAAACTCATTGTTGGAGATGCGGGAGATAGGCACCAAGAGGCCCCCTTTCTTATTATTTTCGGATGTCGGCCAATCGTTTTGAGGGCCGTGTCCGTTGGATCACACCGTTCATTCAGCATTTAGCGGTCACACTGAGAATATTAGCATCTGGGAGCTAACAAAGTGGCTTCTAGCATTTCCACCTTTCTTCATTAACCACACCTACCCAACTTCTGACCAATCACAGAACAGTTGTTGGACATCACACGAGAAAAAATGTTCTGCCCTTGATGCTGAATACTTTGAAGCTCTTACTTTAGCTTCTGGGTCTTTTTACCAGAGGCTGTCACACTTTCCTATTCATAAAAGTTCAGGTCACGGGAAGTTCAACTGTTACGTTCCATTTATAACAAAAAAGAAAAACAAAAGAAGCTAAATGACGAGGTTGGCCTTCTGATTGATGACTCTTGTCAGGATTGCTCAGATCGGAACCTTGCGTAAAAACCTCCTGATCCAGAATCATGTATCACTCGTCATGTCAGGCCAGGCATTATGTCTCAGGGATTACCAGTGTTGACTCCTGTCAGAACACGACGGCCTGACTCCGCAGCCCCGACCAGAGTAAACAGCAGACACGGAGGCAGTTAAAGCCTGTGGTTCTCAGGTGAGATCCCAACGTGCCGAGACGGACCGGCAAAAATAACACGCAAATGAACTGACACATACGTAAACCTGTACATGTGCTCACAAGCTTCAATAGGCCTCAGCAGATTAACGTGGAAAACTGTTGATTAATTGAGAGCAGTTTGTTGGAGGGGGGGAAAAATCACTTTGGTGCATGTCTGAGATGTGGGTTTGGGGAGTGTTGCTAAGATTAAATGAATTTCTCATATGCGTTCATCCCCTTTGGACACAGTGTTCACAGGCAAAGCCGTCCCGAAGGTAATGAAAATAAATACAGGTCTCGGGAAGCCGTGTCCAGTCCAAGGACCTCATTCTTACATAACGCTCCTTATTTGAATTAGGTTTACATCAGTTTATTTGACTTAATTTCCCAAAATAGTGTTCTCATTGAGTTGCATAAGGTCTGTAGGTCCTCGGTGGAAAGGGTGATGGGACAAGAGGGAAAAGGAGAGGCTGAAAGAAGAATGAGAGGAGTGTTAACGCTGACATTAGAAGTACGCGTCGGCCGTTCACTGACTCTAAATCTGACATAAATATGGTAGTAGGGCAGTAGAAGGTTAGCTTTAAGATAATAGTGTTCAACCTAGCATAGTGTAGATACAGTTCACAGATGAGCCTGCTGCATAGACTGTATAAAAAGAGGACGCCATGACAGCTGCTCTAAAGTGAAGCCAAAGCAAGTAGAGCTCCCCCTGGTGGCTGGCTGCAGTATATATCATAAGCTCCACCCCCTCCATGTTAGCGGATGGGACTTGAGCCAAACTAAAACACTAAAATACACCAACCCAACGGCATATAAAATAAAACACAAACAATAGGTATTATCACAAGTAACCATCAGTAGATAAATAGTTCAAACACTGAGCCGAATACATAAATCAACACGAGCTCTGCTTTTATTGCCCCGCCTCTTACGACAGTGGTTTAACCCGTGAGTTTTAAAAGCTGGTTTGGTCTCTTGCACAGCTCTAAGATTTAAAACTTAAAAGAAAATATGTTTAATCTACCAGAGACTCTATTAAACAACACTGATTGGGGTTTCTTTTCACACACAAGCAGTATGGCCCATCCCTCTTTGCCTCCTCAATCACCATTGTACTTTTACTACAACAAAATACGACTGAAATGTGTCTCAAGCTCAGCAAAACCCACGACTGTGTCAACATTGTACATCTCTGGTCTCCATTACGGGCGTTGATTCCTACTAGTAGCACACACGTTTGATCACACTGAACATGTTGTTCATAAACAAAGCAGTGGAACATGAACCAGGGAACATCGGGGAATGCCAGTGTCCTCACTCACTGCAGATGCTCCATTTTTGATCTGATTATTTCCTGGAACAGAACGGTTCGTGAGCAGCCGTGCTGAGGCGTGTAGGAGCTTTATCTCGATCGTTTTGTCTTGATTGCCCCGTGAACACGAACCAGACCGAGATTACGATATTGTGTCAATTTCTCCCTGAATCGTAACAAAATGCACAGATTAGCCACAACATTATGACCACTGACAGGAAGCGTAAACGACATTGACCATCTTGTGACAAATCAATGTTCTGCTGGGAAACTTCTGGACCTGGCTTCATTCATTCATTGGTGTGGATGTTACTTAGACATGTAACACCCATCTAGACCAGACCAGGCACCCCCACCCCATAGCAATGACACTCCTTGATGGCAGCAGCCATCCCCACACACAAAAACGCTTTAGGAACAACTCAAAAAAGCACAAGGTGTTGACCTGGCCTCCAAATTCACTAGATCCCAAACTGATCAAGTGTCTGTGGGATGATCCACAGAGGCCCCTCCCCTAAAAGACCCCCCCACTAACAACATTTTGGTGCTAGACACCACAGGACACCTTCAGAAGGCCCCGTCCATGCTTTGATGAGTCCCAACTGTTTTGGAGGCACAAGGAAGAAACTACACGACATTAGAAAGGTGGTCATAATGTTTTGCCTGACTGGTGTATTGCACCTTTAGGATATATATTAGCTAGTTTGTCCATACAGCTCCAGTATTGAATGATTGCCAGTGATTGGACACAACATCAGCACATATACCTGGACAAAGGGCAAGATTTAGAAACCAGATGTTTTCAGATTCAGTCACTAAACCTGGTTGTATTTTATTTACCACATTTGTAATTGAAGCTAAAACGGCCTCCTTATTGAATTACCAGCCGGTTCAAAAGGTCTGCTCTGATTCAGTTCAGTATTTAGAGAAAAAGAAAAACACTTTTCACTCCCTTTTCTGTACCTGAAAATCTAATGGCTTTACGGAGCAGCATGATTCCATCATCTGCTTTTGTAAGATCATTAAAAAGCTTTTATGGGTTTTATCCGTTTGGAATTGTTAGTCCATTTGCACCTGGGTAAAATATAATATCTTGAACAAGCTTTCCATGGCAAACACTGACAGGAAATTACAAGAACTTGGCGTCTTAGCGGCTTCTTCCACTGGCTGCTTGTGTCGCAGAATATTTTTGCAGATATTCGACCGCAAAACCTTTTGGAGACGGTGCATCCAAAGTAAATTCGGGGGCCGCGGCGGTTTACGGAAAGGTGCACACACACACACACACACACATTTCCACAGAGAGTGACCCCGCTAGACTGAAAATCACCATCACCGCATTAAATCCCAGAGTGGCCTGACCGCATGCTGTTGCTTAAGTTTGTGCTCTTTCTCTGTCACGGTTTGTTTGGGGTCAGCCACATTTTGGGATTGGATCTAATTATCCTCAGGTTCATTCGGATCAGGTAATAATGTTTGCACTTCAGGTTTGGGTAGGTTTTCCACTAGTACCTTTTTTTTTATTTTTGGATGAAGGCCAGGATTTCTGCCGCTGCTTTGAGGCCCTAAACCTCAGGGGATCAGTGTAAAGAGAGGGGAGGTGATGGACACGACTATGCAGCCTGTGAGAGGAGTGCGAGGAAGCATGTTAAAACCAAACGAGAAAAAAAAAAAAAAACATCTTCTCCGCTTCTCAACATCTGCATCCACTCACAGTTTCCATGTTCTGGCCTGATGAGCCACAACACATGTTGGGTCTGAGGGAGCACTTATACAAGCACACACACACACACACATCCCGAACGAATCACACCGAAAAAGAGCAAATGTGTGTGTGTCTGTGTTTGTGTACACTAGAGGCAGAGAGAGATGTTCTTGGCCGAGGCACAATCAAGAATCAGACGTCTTCCTCTGCCAAGGACAAGTTTAACTCTATTCTGCTTATTTTTGGCTGCAGTGGCCCAAGTAAATCACTGTGCTGCTTTATTGGCAATCGCTGAGAGGCTGCCACGGGCTGCGGCCCATCTCCTCTCTGCTCGCTGTGTCAACAAGGCTCCACGCCATGTGTGGGGGGTGGAGGGGGGGCGAGGGGTCAGAGGTCGCAAGGCTACACAAGTCCCGGGCCGGTGAAGGGACGCGGAGTCGGGGAGCATCGGTTACAGACGGGGAAAGGTGGTTTTGAAATGTCTGGAAAACCGTGAGACTGCTGCCTCTTTTCACAGTCACAGGCTAAAGAGGAATGTACAGTAATACTAGACGGGGATTTAAGGAGGATCCTGACAGACAGAGGCATTCACAAAGTAGTTTCTGAAAGCTTTCATTGAGATTTTCACTCGCTCTTAGTGCCCTCTGCTCAAAGAAGAACCACGTTAGAAATAGTTTGTTCTGTTGCTGATTCTCTTTTCTGTTTTAAAGATGAGTCGATCTACATATTCAAACATCTAAAGACTGTTCCTTTAAGCTCATTTTAAATCTGCTCATAAAGACAAGTTGCAGCTCTGCGCATTCAACCGAGAGGTCAAGACTCAAGGGAAATCCAAAGGGGTCGTGCAGTGTTACACAAAGCCTTGCACAAACATGAAACCTGTGCAATATGCAATGACTATAAATGGTTAAAAGTAATAAAATAAAAACATAATAACCAGTGAATTTACTGTCTCTTAAACAACACTCGTATATGAAGAATCGTTGCCGCGTTAGAAAACCTCCCAACCTTCGTTACATAAAAACATAAAAATGAGATGCAGCCAAAGAAGCTGGCACAGACGAACGAAAGCAGCGCTCTCTCTCTCGTTACTCCATCCAGCGTTTTCAAATGGAGACATGTTTACCTGAGCTCCTACACATGCTGGAAACGTTCAATCACAAAGTCAGTTAATGAGGCATTCCAGTTAGAGGAGAAGATCACTGACTCTTACGTTCACTTCAAATAAAGCAGTTTAGCTCATTTTACACAAACGCAAACAGCTAGCTTAGCCCTTTCCAAATTCATTAAAAATGAAATGCTGTGTACTCCACACCGATCAGGCATAACATTATGACCACCTTCCTAATATTGTGCAGGTCTCCCTTTGTGGTGGCTCATCAGAGAATGGACATGGGCCTTCTGAGAGCCTGTCCACACAGAGACACTTTTTGGTTTAAGCGCAAATGTTTTGCATTGTTTTGGACGACCGCATTCCCCTTTTCCGTTTTTGTGTGGACGGGGAAAGCGGCGAGAAACGCATACAAGTCGTGTTGAGACGGATCCGTGTGGATGCAGATATTCTTGAGGGAAAACGGAGGGGGAAATATCGTTTTTGTACATGTGGATAAGGCCTGAGAGTGTCCTGTGGTGTCTGCCAACAGATTGTTGTTAGTAGGGGGCCTTTGATTGGAGGGGCCTCTGTGGATCATCCCACAGATACTTGATCAGTTTGGGATCTAGTGAATTTGGAGGCCAGGTCAACACCTTGAGATGTTCTTCATGTTTGTTTTTAGTTGTTCCTAAAGGAGCCATCAAGGAGTGTCATTGCTATGGGGTGGGGGTGCCTGGTCTGGTCTAGGTGGGTGCTACATGTCTAAGTAACATCCACACCAATGAATGAAGCCAGGTCCAGAAGTTTCCCAGCAGAACACTGAACTGTCACACGATGATAAATGTTATTCACTTCTCCTGACGGTGGTTTTAATGTTGTGGCTGATCGCTGTATGTTGGCTCAACTTGCATTAACAGTCTCTAATCTTCTTCCATTCTTTAGCTGATGTAAGTTGGAAGGCTAACTTCGCCCGTCACTCCATCTTTGTATTGTACACCAACCAAGCGTCAGATGTCATCGTGAGGATAGATGACAGACTAAAATCTAATCTTTTTTTTTTATTATTACTGGCACATAATCTACCTGCACGACCATTCACAGCTCTGATGTAATGTTTTGTCACCAGACTCAGAGCTCCAGGCCTGTCAGACACACATCCTGATACCGCACTGACTCACACGATGGAGGAATAAAAGCTGCGAACATGACGTCGTCCTGTCGACCTTCGCGGAAGCCAAATAGTCCTCCATTCATGATCGCTAATCACGCCGCCGCCGCTTAGCAACGCTGACAAACACAGAAGCGTTGTGGAACAAACGAGTCGATGTGATTCAGTGAAAATTCATAAAAGGCGGCGAACGCTTGAGTCGCGGCTGTCGTGCTGCAGCGATGAGCGCTCGTACAAAGCACGAGCTCACGCAGAGAAGTGGGTCCATTAGCAGAATCCATCAGCCCTACATGTTAACATGCTAAAATATGCATTCAGCGCACATATGCACCGCTCCCTCGCAAACATCCACGTCCCTGTAAAATTGTGGCGTGCCTGTAGAACTCCCTTTGGGTGAAATTAATTTAATGTTGGTAAGGAGCCCGCTGGCCGCCTTTAAACCTGGCAGCGTCGGCCCCGGGGCCCGCAGAGAGTGGTGAGCCATCTATAAATGTGATGATTGCCGCCCTGTGTGCAGCGTAAAAGTCAGCCAATGACCTTCCCACCTCCCGCCCTGGCATCAGCCTCTGCATCCCGCTGGCCCCAGAATGGCTCCTGCTGCAGAGCCATGAGCTCCAGTCGCCTGCACTTAATTGTAATTACAGCTACATTATTGGGAATTCAATAACAATAACAGCCGCTGAATCTTTCACCCAAATTATAGGGTTGAATGTGGGGCAGACTATGGGGAGAGTTTGCAGGGGTGTGGGGGTCTTGAGGAGTAAAAATAAGAGGTGGGAGCAGTGGCGAAGGAGGGGGGGTTTTCACAGAGTACACACTGAACCCTGAATTACAGCAACAAACTGGCCACTAATTGACCAAACTCGCACTCCTCTATGATTTGTGAGGGACGAGGGTTTGCCCCGTAATTCTCTGTCCCTGCTCGGAATCCAAAAACCTCGCAGCGCCGCCATTTATTTTCTCCGTCCGTCAGTGGCTTCCTCCGTCCAGTAACAAAGTGCTTCTCAGTGCGAGGGTTCACGATCCACAGAGGAGTCGCAACATGATTCATGGAGTGTTAAAACACGGAGCCTTAATTCACTGCTACACAGCTGCATGATTGATGTCTTTTCCACATAAAAATTGGTGTTTACGGCCTTCGGCTTTCTAAAACGAATCAAATCAAACAGCTTCAGAAAAAAAGAATATCAAGAGTGGTGTTGCAAACGCTGACAAATGTGTGTTTCCCATCCAGAACAAGGGACTGCAACCGAGGCTGATGAATTGCTTTGATTTGGACCAAAAGCACTGACTGAAAAGTGGCCAGTATCTGATTTGGATCTCACAGTAATAGTTTTGGCGATTGCGCTGGCGAAGCTGATATCTGGAAACGAGGCAACATGGCTGCAACAACAGAAGGAGGCCGGTTCAGGCAGATTATCTAAATATTCAGCTAAAACGGAGAGTGAGCATGCCTGAAATACTGGGGATAAACACTCGGTTCAGATGGAAAATGTGTGTGTGTGTGCAAGACTTTGGTGAGTACCACGGTGCCTCCTCGAGATACAGCTCATAATAGCTCATAGCCCATCTTAGTCTGGTGTAGGCAGAATTTCTTATCAGAATATGAGTCTGGATTTCATTATTAGGCGTGTTTCAGTTGATAAAGAGAAGAAAGTATCTCTCAGCAACATTATATAAACAAATTTAACTCCTTGGTGCTCAGATGACGTGTATACCTTCGGTCCATCACCACATGAAGCCCGTCCAAATGACTGGATTTGCCCTAGGGGAGGGTCTAGGGATTGATTATCTGACTCCTTACTTGTATTTCCAAACTCTTCTGGCTTCTTTTTCATGGTGTCACCTGGTCTCAGATTAACTCAGATTAACTGTTGTGTTGTTATTCTGGCCAAAACTGCAAAAAAAAGTAGAGCATCTCCTCACTTAGTACTCTGTATCAAAGACTGTATGAAAAATGGACGACTATGACAACTCCTCAAAAGTGAAGCCAGAGCACATAAAGCTCCCCCTGGTGGCTGGCTGCAGTATTGTCACAGTCATAAGCTCCGCCTCCTCCATGTTAGTGAATGGGACTACTTGGGACAAGGATTTTCAATTCAAGGATGGTTTCTGTCATTTCAGTTAATACACCGTTGATGAGAAGTTTCGTTTTAGTTACCGTATTTTTCGGACTATAAGTCGCACTTTTTTTCATGGGTTGGCTTATACTCAGATGCGACTTATATATTAAAATATATAATTTCACATGTCCATTATTTTCACACTGACAGCAGCAAGAGAGCGCTCTACGCTCCTGCGTAATAGCGGCGGCGCTCCGTCTACCTCCGAAGTTCGCGGAGTTGCTTAGAAGTGACACAAAGGATGAAGAATTCAATGGATTTAGTGATTTGGAGTGAGATGGAGAGTTTGGTAAACTTGTTATGTTATGTTGTTTATGCTATAGTTATCTGAATAACTGTTAATATGTTATATTAACATACCAGACACCTATTCAGCCCGTTGTTATTACTATAACTTGCCTTTCAAGATGAAATGTGTTCTTGGTTTCTGATTTTATCAAATAAATTTCCCCCCAAAATGCGACTTATAATAGCTAGCTAGCTACTACGTTTGGCCAATGGGAGGAAGTGGAGATGTGTCATCCATTTTTTTTACAGCCTATGCTCTGTACCACACTGTAGTACGTTTGAGTCTAAAGTCAGTAAGTACAACAAATTGGTGCGCTTGAAAGAAACAAGAAGAAGCATTGAGGCGGTGAGGTGTCAGTCGGTTGTAATTTTGGAATTTGGACCCTTCGTATATTTTTTTATTCGATTATTTTTCAGTGAGTTTCCCACCCTGAACAGAATATGTTCAAGTAATCAGTCTTGGGCCTCTTTTCTGAATCACTGCACACACATGGCCCTATAAGAAATGGTTAGAGCAGCTCAACAGGGGGAAATAACAGTAATGATCCCTATGAGTCGAACCATACACAATAATTCAGACCAGATGATAGAACTATTTGTTTAAAGAACTATTAGAAGAAAAAAAAGCGAATTCATTCAGTCCGTGCAGCAGTACAGTCAGTCAGTAACCAATCTCCTCTGTCTCCATTTGTCAAGACACCAGTGACTCAGTACGACCAGCTGTTTCTTATTTTTTTTCCTGCTCTCTCCTCCTCCAGTCCTTCCTCAGTCAGCACCCCCTCCCTCCAAACATTCAGCTCACCTCCCCTCCATGTGGAAGCTCCAGAGCCGACCTCATACACCGACCAGGCATAACATTATGACCAATATTGTGTAGGTCAGAGAATGGAGGCCAGGTCAACACCTTGTGCTGTTCTTCTTCTTAAAGTGTTTTTGTGGCTGCATCCTGCTGGGGATGGCTGCTGCCATCAAGGAGTGTCATTGCTATGGGGTGGGGGTGCCTGGTCTGGTCTAGGTGGGTGCTACATGTCTAAGTAACATCCACACTAATAAATGTCAGGTCCTGATTAGCTTGTGCCTTGTCCCCAATAATCATCCACTCCAACGTCCTTTCAGCTATCATGAGAGGAGAAGCAGAAATGTTCTGTACCAGGTTGTAAATGTGTTTATTTCTGCTGTAAAGTTGAGTATTTTAACACTGAAGGTCCACGAGGATTGATTTGTCTCTGGAGCCAGCACCAAGTGACCATTCAAAGAACTGAACCGCGGTGTTTGGCCCTTCTGTGTTGGCTCCACTCATCCCTCATGCCGACAGAAACGTGGAACACCGCACTCGTTTTTTTGCATTTTGAATTTTGAAGTTTACAAGATGTGTAGGTTTTATTTTATTATTTTTTGTCTTTTCCACATAGAAGCAGTCTTTAAATACACAAGTTATCACCAGTCTGGCTTCACAGTGACAACGTTGTGAGGGTTCACAGACACTAACACACACACACAAACTGTCCAATTAGCTCCTGACATTTAAAAACAACGCTTAGCTCTGTTTTCCTTGAGTCCACTGAGTAAACAGCTCAGCTAAAAAGGCGCAAACATAACTGACAGTGCCTCTCTCTTGCTTTCTCTCCCTCTCTCTCTATATCACTCACTCACTAAGTCGCACTCTGGGCCTTAAATAGAATCTCTTTATATCTAAATATTTGTCTTCTTCTTCACAGGAGGAGATGACGGAGGGATGCCTGCGATGTAAACCTGCCAAAATAATAATCAGGCTCCCTCATCCGCTATTTATTTATTTATTTTCTCTTAACTCCATACAGGCACATGCACAAGCTCGCTTTCTATCTTCTTTCTGTTTCAAACACATCCACGGAGAGAAGCTTTGTTCCTTCCCTATCTGGAGAACGGGCATTCTTTAAGGGAGATGAAAGAGAGCTGAGGGGATTGTCGGGGAGAATACATGCGAGATAGTGACAGTGAGACGGGCTTCTTATTACATGGGTGAGGTCGAGCCACAAAATCACTCCATTTTCTGTGAGATAATGCCGTCGTTAGTCGGTTTGCAGGCATCTCAGATCAGCAATCATGTCGCTGAGTTTAGACGGTTGCAAACTGTGCAGCCTGAGCCAGCAGATGATTAGCTTAGCTTTAAATAAAGACCGGAGTAAACTTCTCAATTGGTTCTCACAAAAAAATGAAGAAAAAAAAAAGCCATTAAAACACAGCTGGTCAGCAGGTGACGCAGCTCTCCTCATGGAAACTTGGCGAGATGCGAGACTTGTTAGTGCTGAAAGACAAAACTCAAACTGCATTGCATAAACAGCTGATGGAGTGGCTCAGCTAAGCTAGAACATTGGGTTTCTTGTCTATGCATGCCAGA
Source organism: Planiliza haematocheilus (assembly GCA_005024645.1). Taxonomy (NCBI): domain Eukaryota; kingdom Metazoa; phylum Chordata; class Actinopteri; order Mugiliformes; family Mugilidae; genus Planiliza; species Planiliza haematocheilus. The sequence continues at coordinate 236,413 of SRSE01000677.1, read as the reverse complement.
GCGTTTTGCTCCTGACTTATAAATGTTGGTGAATCGTCCAGAAATGCTTTCTAAATTTCTGGGCTCATATTCCAATATGAAAAACATAAAAAAATAAAAAGAAGCTGAAACAAAGGCAAGTGCTTGGACGTTTCATCCGGTTAGCTTCTTCAGCTCAAAACGTCTGAGTTTTTATTAGGAACATCTGTGGGAGGTGCCTACCTGAAACCCAAATGACTAGGGTCTGTTAACAACCACGTACTCACCTGCAATTAGAGGAAGTTGTTCAGATGAACCTGGGTGGTATCCTCCTCCTTTTCGCCGACTAGTTGCTCTCTAGTGACTCTTTAACAACCAGAAACTCCCCAGACTAAAGGTTTGGTGTGAATGGAGGTGGAACATTTTGTGGAGAGATGTTACGACTGTTTGGAAGTGGTGTCTCAGCCCACCTCCCTTATTCAGAGGTTATGATAGGTAGGTAGATCCCACCCCATCACACCGTCCAAAGACAAGCTGGTTAGGTTCAGTGGTGATTCTAAATTGTAAAGGTGGACCCTGTCTCTCGCCCCAGTGACAGCTGGGATAGGCACCAGCCCTCTCCACGACCCTCCAGAGGACAAGCAGTTCTTCTCTGCCCAAAATGTGGACATTGTTGTCCTCAAAAGGGTGTCCCTTGTCCTTCGGGTGTAGGTAGGCTGCTAAGTCCTGATCTGAAAAATGTTGAACCAATGCAAAGCACCTGCAACTGGGGCAATGTCCTGCAAAACAAAGACAAAGAACGCTTTCTCTTCTTTGTTTAACCAGAGTTTGGCTAGCCGTCAGTAACTGTCTCTTCTGTAGACTGTGCCTTTTAAGACAATCCAATCGTTGCTCTTTTGTTTTGTTTTTGCGCTGCTGTCCAATCTGAACGACGTCCAGAACAGCCTGACCTAACATTTACCAGTTGGTTAATGGCCAGCGCTCATCTTAGCCGGTCAGTTAACATCTGTACCGGCTATGCTTTCCATGGAAACGGAGCCAGTTAGGGAAAATGTGTCTGTTTCTATTTGTTCATCCAACCGTCATATAATATGAGTTTTGTGTCTCTGTTGTTTCCTGAAAAAATTAATCTCCATTTGGATTTGGAATCAAACCAGCTGCTATACGACACTGAGGTCATCAGCTAACTAACTAGATGTCTATCTGGATTCGTTGGACCGGTATTTTAGGTATGTTGAGGGAATTAACATAGTAAAATGTACTACTGCTGTGTGTACTATAAAACATCTAGAAGTGAGTAGTTTGCATCGTCACAGCGGCCCTAAAGATTTCAGTGTCAAGTGATATTTGAGTTATGTGAATTTAAACGACCACAATCATTCATGCAATGCACTGAAACTGCACCCCGAGATATGTTCTGTTACCGGTTCCATGTTTACAGAAAAGAAAACACATCTTTAGTTTCCGTTTAAAGATCTAAAGCTGTGGTATTTTCACCCCTCTCTTTACACACTAGACTGCTTTTCATTCTGTCGGATTGGCGATTGCAGCGTGTTTTCAAAAGCCCAGCGATAGCTCCCTGCGTTCCCTTCGGTGCAGTTTCCTCTCATCTGTTATTTCATTTATGTGCTGGCCGATCAGATTCCTGAAACACTGCAGCGAGTTTTATCTCACAGTTTGCTCCAACTACTAAAGTCAGAGGTATGTGCATGCACTTTGCATACATGCAGGGGTGCATTGCTCTCCCTGCTAGCAAGCATCACTTGCAGGACTGGACAAGCCTGCATTTATTAGCCAAAACAATCCTTTGGAAATCCCACTTAATTCTCCTTAAGTCTCCTATAGATCCTTTTTTAAACATTCTGAGAAGTTTACCTCATGTTCTTTTCCCTCATCAAGGATCTGCATATCCAGGCACCGTAGACGAAAGATGGGGAACGCCCACCGCCGTCAGCAATGAGAGGCCGGGTGACTCAGAGGCAGCAAGCCCTTGTCATTTTGGGTTTGCTGTGCTACAAAAGATGATGAATGCTACTGTAATGGGAAGATAATTTGGTGTGTTGGCCTGCTTGTTTTGCTGTAGACTAACATTTCATGTTCTTTCAGCATTATTACAAAAGGTTTTCTCAAAAAATGAAAAGTTTGAAAAGGTATCAGGACCGAGTACAGATCCCTGAGGTACTCCACAACCTGTTTTAGTTTATTTAGACTTAGTAAATTGCTTGGTCAGCTTAGAACCACAAGTAAAAGGAAAGATAATATACAATAAGTTAAATGTACAAGAAATAGAGACAGAAGTTCATATATATTATATAAACAGGAAGGATTTTCCTAACTACGAAAGGTGCTCTCAGAAACTTGAAATGTAGGGCCGATTGGTGCATCTGTAGTTTTATTGTGCAGCAATCAAAGTGACTTCTGTCTATGCTCCAGCTCGATCTGTATCTGCAGACGAGGATTAGGTGTGTCTCTCAGCTCCATCCCCCAACCTCCAACCTCTGACTAATGAACGCTCACCTACAGACACAAAATCTGGTCTGATTGTGCACGTCCAGGCCTGTCACAATCAGTATTAACACCCTTCACTCATAGCAGAGATTCACCGATAAGAATTTGCATGTGCTCATGTGCGTGCACAGTCATGCATAGATTGATAAGCATAGAGGCAACCGTATGCAGAGACATATAAAAGCATATAGGCTCTGCACGTACACTTGTATCTGCACCTATAGGGCAGAGCTCAACAGAGTCTGGACTAAGTCCCCATCTGTTTCGAACATGTTGGATATTTGTAGAGCTTTATTCACAGAGTGCGTGACCTTTTATCTGCAGGTTGTTTCATGATAAAATAAAGTTTTTGTTTCGCCCGCTCATTACCATCCCTAGTGTCAAACGCTCAAATTAGTTTTTCAGGTTTTTGAAAAGTGGAAACATGGCTACAGATGTATAACTGTATTCTGGACGGGTCTTAATTGAAGACCTGTGTGCTCTGTGTGAGCAGGGTTACATTTCAAACACTCAGCAGTCGTAAACGGTGTTGTTTCCAGGAGCCCACTCTGCCTGTCTCAAAGACGGGCCCGTAACACGGGACACGAATCCAAGCGGCGCACCTGATTTGTGTCAGAGGAGGATGGTTACTGGAATAGCGCTTGGTTTAGTAGTCATGTGCATTACTGTCTTTATTTGAAGAGGCCACAGGGAGCTTCTGACGCAGGCTGGCGCCCAAACAGAGAGAAGCAATGAGAAACAGACTGAGCGTGGGGGTGGGACGGCTGGAGTGGAGGTAAAGAAGGAGCCTGGGTGTGCAGAGAGAGAGAGAGAGAGAGAGATGGGATTGTGTGACACGTCTTTATGGTTGCAATACAACACCGCGTACAACCGATAAAAATACCTTACGCTAAACCAAGCACTAGTAGCCAGATGCAGATTAAAGTGCCTCACAAAGTTCTGGTGTGATAATAAAAAATGTTTAAAAAAAAAAGGACTGAGCAGCAGAATTAAACATTTTTAAATCAGCTATGGCTTCTTGGGACAGTTTGACATCACTAGCATGGAGGTTCCCAGGAACACAAGACGTTAACGGGTAGATATATTCGTCCAAAGGGGGCACGTTCAAGTCCCCGTCTCCCTCGCAAAGGCTTGACTTCCTGCTCCTCCAAGCAGGATGAATGGAGTGTGAAAAGAGCATCTGGAAAAGTGAGAGTGACCCGGGACGAGAGAAAATGATGTACAAGAGCAAATGGTGGGTGTGTTAATCTTTTCTGTCAGAGGTACAAACCAGAGACAGCTCTCCTACTTCACCGGAGCTCTTCTGGATTTAAGCGCTCCTTCAAAAAAAAGAAACTAGAGCTCATAAAATAAAGTATGATCATCTGTCAGAGTGAGCTGAGGAACAGTATCTGGTGGAACTCATGAATGGGTTTCTGTATGTACCTGCTGATGTCTGGATTGACCTCCAGTTAGTTATAACTGATCGTCCTGGAGTCTGTTTGGTGTCTTCCAAAACATATTCAAGTTACAACGATCAGGCATAACATTATGACCACCAAAACAGTTGGGACTCATCAGGGAATGGACATGGGCCTTCTGAGGGTGTCCTATGGTGTCTGGTAACAGATTGTTGTTAGTGGGGGAGGGGCCTCTGTGGATCATCCCACAGATACTTGATCAGTTTGGGATCTAGTGAATGTGGAGGCCAGGTCAACACCTTGTGCTGTTCTTCTTCCTAAAGTGTTTTTGTGGCTGCATCCTGCTGGGGATGGCTGCTGCCATCAAGGAGTGTCATTGCTATGGGGTGGGGGTGCCTGGTCTGGTCTAGGTGGGTGCTACATGTCTAAGGAACATCCACATGAATGAATCCTCGTCTTGTGCCATTTATCTGGGTCCAGCTTCCCCCGAAACACCTCTCCCAGTAGGCGTCCAGGAGGCATCCTTAGATGCCCTAGACACCTCAACTGACTCCTCCCAATGTGGAGAAGCAGCGGTTCCCGGCAGATCATTGAATTGTCACAAGATGGTCAATGTTATTTACTTTTAATATGAGGGTTTGAGTAAATTGTTGATCAATTCACCTAATCGTGAGTAAAGTGTTCATATTTTAAATACATCTACAATCTTTTATAGGCACTAACTGCCTGATGCCTTGAGCCAATGAGCATCAAAGACTGTTGAAGTCTAGAAAACTGACTTTGTCACTCTTTCATATTAATTTCTAGATATATTTGATGCATCAATTGTCATTTGTACCAGAAATTATGGTCTTAACTTGTAGTGAGGCTGAACAACCCAACTGGGCTCAGTCCAGTACTGTTTTGGTGTTATTTGTAGCGTCTACTTGTTCGGTTGTTGTCTACTGTTGCGCAAGCGTCTCTTATTTACAAAAATCCCGTAATGAGCTAACTGTGACTGTAAAACGGAGGAAGAGAAAAAAAAAACAGCCAAAGGGAGAAGCTGTTAAGAAATTGTGAAACAAATGGGAACCGACAGAGAGACTAACAGACCGGAGGTCAAATCATTTCCGAGCATTTAATTTAACCCGCTTGCAAACACCATCGTTTTGCTGCACGCACGTTAAAACTGCTCAACTGGTGTTTAGTCAAGTCGCCAGCCACGGGAAAGGTCAACAAACTGACTTTCGAATACTTTCAAATGATTGTCTAATAGCTCTGGAACTCACTGTATTGTTCTAATGTGGCAAATCCCACCCATCTGGCACGGCAGCAGAGCCAACACAAATCATAAAAATTATCATCAAAATATGACTTGGCTTCAGGGTTTTTTTGTTTTTTTGGGCCTCTTGTGGGAAGTGAAGAAAGGAGATGTGGAAAAATGGGAAAGTTATCCCATCCTCGTCCCCCGCCCCCTTCCCCCTCCCCTCACGAGTCTCTAGCTCCCCCAGTGGGCAGGCCGAGGCAGCTCCCGGGGATTCTGCATCAGTTCGTCATGTTCTTATCTGACATCCATTAGAAAGCATAATGGGGAGCAGATGCCCTGGAGATAGATTGCTAATCATGACACCCACGCACTGCACCTATAAAAAAGCAAAAAAATAAAGAGCAGGTCTAATTGCATAACACTTGCCGGCTCTCTGTGGGACTGTGGCTGTGATTTGATGTTTGCTAGGGGACACATTCAGACAGAAATATACAAAAAGGCATCTTTATGCATGCGCTCACACGGCAGGGAACAGATACAAACATCACAGGCAGAAGAAGATAAATAATCAGTCGCACATTCATATGTTTGCCGGGGAAATAATGAGTGTAACGCCTTGGGAGAGCAACGCCTATAAACTGTTTGGGACGCGGAGTCACCGGCCAGGAATAGACCGTCAGGGAAAGGAAGTGAAGAGTGGAAGAGGGAGAAAGAAGAAGGGGAAAATAAATGTGCAGTGTCACCGGGAACCGAACCGTCATCGCGCCTCTTCACCTGCCAAGAAAAACAGCAGCACGGAGGGAAAGAGAGGAAGAGAAAGAGAGAAACAGACGAGGAGGAGGAGGGATGGAAAGAACGGAGAGGAAAGAAGACAAAGAGGCACGAATGGAAAACAAAAGGAAGCCGGTGTGAAATGTTAGTTTGCAGTTAGCGTGGAGTTCAAGGCTAACAGGACGACATAATTGGACGCCCGCCCCTCCCCCCCTAAGGAGATGATGCTGTTGATTGCAGGCAGAGGGGCCGGCGCCGTGGAGAAAAGGGCCAAAGTGTCCATCTGTTTGCGTGGAAACGAACATTGTTATGAGTACAGTTTGTCCTCTGATGTCATCCTGCTGCCTCTCATGGCCGGGCCCTCAGCCATACCACAGGCCTGCTGGTAAAACACATGCACACACACTAACCAACTGTGGCACACTAACACACAAGCACACAGAGGAGCACAATGGCAAAACACGCACACGGCTACACAACTAATCACACCTTAATGTGCAAAGGTGTGGAACAACAACAAAGACTTTATGAATACCCGTCAACCGCCGCCGTGAATAGAGCTCCGGGAGCTGACGTCACCCTGCACCGGCAATCGCAACGCCGGCATATTGGCGGGAAAGAGCGCTTTTCAAATTACTGCTTGGTTGACAAACTGCAAGAAACTTGTCCTTGTATCAGTTACTTCCAAAAATGCTCCCAAAGATCCTACAAGATGACGGCAGATGCAGGCAAAAGAAAACAGATTTAGCTTGTGTAGCGATCACTTTATATCAGGTAGAGAATCCAGCGTAAGTTAGGCTATTGTTGTTGGGTTTTGCAGAAAAATTCTTCAGTGCTTTCAGTGACTCTCTGGAGCAGGACGGACGAGAGTTAATGAGGTAGCTATATCTAGGTTCTGCAGGTCAGGAACATTTCAGTGCTTGAAAAAAGCACCTAGGGCATGATGGGGTCCGTGCTACATACAGTAATCTGTGGAGTTTTGCCTTGAACTGGTCAATTTCTTCCTGTTTAAAGTGCATAGTAAACTCTGACGGTCTGAAATCAGAGTTTTCCAGCCAGTATGGTGGTGTCAACGAGCTCTTTAGTGATGATCATAGACATATATACATAGACGCCTCATTGAGCGTCAGCGTCGCCGCCATATTGGAGGAGGCAACTCAGTCACCGTGACCCAATACGAGTCAATGGAGTGAACTTTATTAAGCGTCTTCTACAAAGTGCTGTAAGCATTTACACGTTCACACACAAACGTATATATTCAGGAAACCGATAGGAACCAAAAACGTCTGATTACATTCTGAGTAGTTTGGTTCCTATCGATTTCCTGAATATATATGTTCGTGTGTGAATGTGTAAATGAGAGGCATTAACTTACAGCACTTTGTAGAAGACTCTTAATAAAGTTCTCTCCATTGACTCGTATTGGTTCACAGGACAGAGCTGCCTCCTCCAATATGGCGGCGACGTTGACGTATCGCAACAACCTGGCCAACTCGCACAATGAGGTGATGGTGATGATAACTGTTATGTGATGCTTTGCTTCCTGTCTCCTCCTGGTCAACCCTCTCTTGACCTGCTGAGCACCTGAGTCCGATTTATGCTCAGGTAAAAGGAGGAGACTGTATAAGGAGGGGAGAGGAACGATGTCAGAGGCCGGGTTGTCTTTTAAATAGATTTTCCCTTAAGCAGGTGGTTTATTTCATTTCCTGTGAGGTATTAGGACTTCAGAGGCTTTATTATTTTAGTTTGGGATGCAGGTGGTGGTAGTCCTGTTTTTGTTCATTTTATTTAGGTTTAATTTCTTTCTTTAACTAGTCTAGTTACTTAGTGGAATGAGGTCAGGGTCCTACGGCCCGATGTGGGTTGGCAATGTACCAACTTACTCTTTTGTGCTTTTTGGCCGACACCTTCTTTTTAGTTCTTTGAGTTTGGTTTGCTCCTGCTAAAACACACAATGTTTGTACCTTCAGCTGTGGTCTGGCGTCTCTTTTATACATGATGCTTCTTTTGAGCCATTTTGGAAAAGGAGACCGTAACAATGACGATAGTATGACGGTAAACGAGACGTCTTTTCTCACTCCAGGCTCGGCCAGTGTTGATTGACTCTATCTCCCTCTAGGTTTGGCGAGCGCCGACGGATCCTGTCACTGTTGGCAAAGTTTCATCCTCACATCCTCAGGCTCTTGTCTCCACACCTTGGAGCTTCCAAAGCAGAGATGAGACCAAGTCATTGTTTCGCAAGTTCCAAGTAAAGGCTAATTTAAGATACTGCAGGACTAGAAGCCGTAACCTACGTACGCACTTTTTTGCCAGTTAGGTTCATTTTTGTTTCTACTTCCTGCTTCACTTTCAACAATGGTGACTGAAACTTTCGAGTCATACAAATTGTGTCTTTCCTTGATTTGTTCCTTGATCTTTTTTGATCCAAGGCCATTTGAAAATTGCGGAGATGGAGAAGCAACCGGAAATACTAAAGAAGAAACATGCTACTACCACGCAGACCAGTCATTGCTGCAGCCCTAAACCTTTTAATTTTGAGAATTTAACAGTAATAATACAATAAATTTAAACGAAAGATTGTATTTTCTTTTGTCAGGAGTCTTAACACACTGGTAGTCCGTCACTAATCCTCTGACTCTTGGGTAGCACTCAACTCCTCTTTCTAATGCAAATGTTACTGTACTTGCATCGGCTTGATCCTGTGACATCTGAGTAAATTTAGATGTTTTCGTCATTAAGGGATGGTGAACAGGCATCAAAGTCCTTAATGCTAATCCTGATTATGTAAATATTTGAGCATTTGTAATTGATTATATGAGATTGGCATCGTTCAGTTCCTCCTTCTTCTTCTCGTCCTTCCTTTGCCAATTCATCCCACCCGTGCTAAATTAGACCCTCTGCCGGGTCGCCTTTGTCCCGCGGGCCGTATGTTTGGCACCACCCTGACCTAGATTGAAACCATGTACACATAATGATTCTTGTTTTCCCAAGCACAGGACAATGAGCTTTTCACTTATGAGCCAAAACTTTTTGATCACCTCTGCGCAATACGCCGCCGGTGCCGTCTTTGCGTGCAACCTAAATAACTCCGGCGTGCCGAGACAAGACCGAGGGTGCCCTGTGGTATCTGGCACCGAGCTAAAGATCGGAGCACCACTGTTGGTTGGGATCATCCCACAAAGGTTTGCCACTTCTCACATGTGCCAACCCAGTATTTTGGCTCTTGGCAAACTCACCCCAGACCTTGACGTGCAGAGTTCTTACAAGATGGCCATTAATGGGTCATTAGAGCATCATTCACTGGGTGGAAAAGATGGGATTAAAACAAATTCCCCCAATTACAGTCGAGTATCTGGTTGTTAACAGATCAAGGTCACGTGAGTTTCAGGTGGGCACTGGGCACAGATGTTGCTAATTAGGGCATATACTCTCAAAGCAATACTCTACAGTGGTAGTGAATGCAACACATGGGCTAAGCTGAATGATATTTAGGGCTGAACAGGCCATGAATGAGCCTCTGGTGACGGTCAAAGCTCCAAGAGACTCCCTGCCTTTCTAGAAGACGCAGTGGGACGCTAGTGTCGTACAATTTGTTCTGATTACCAGCTCTTTGATGGAGTAACTCTGAGCAGTGATCCATCAAAGCCTCCCCTTGTGCTACTCCCTTCACTCCTCTATTGCCTTTGAGAGTAACTACACCCTCATTTTTTATTTATTTTTTTTATTATTTTTTTTTCAGTTGAGAACTCGAGACACCAGCCAGAGAACGAAACGGGAAGAGATTTTTATGAGACATCTGCAAGAATGTCCTGAGAAGGCAATAAGTTACATATGTGCTCAGTGAAAAAGCAGCGCGATGAAGGCTTGAATGATGACATTATGAGATCATGATCCTCTCTCATTTTCAAATGTCACACCGAGAGGGAGTAAACATTTTGAGCGTCTTTGGACCAGGGGTTGCACGACTTCAGATCTTTTAAAGTCGACTGTTATGTGATGAAAGTCAAGTCGAAACTAACGCTGTGCAACAATGAAATCTATATTTTTGACCTGAATATACATATGATGAGAACAGACGGCTCATGTGCTACATACTGTGAGCTGCAGATATGTATAGCCTGTATAAAAGCTAAAGCTAAAGGTCTAATATCTTTATCAAACAGCTGATGTGCAGCCTCCTTCTTTCTGTTACCACAGGATGTTTGGTGAAGTTGTTAACTGACTGCTAGTGTTAGCATTAGCCTTTTCAGATGCATTGCAGTAGTACTTTAGTTGTATTTCAGGACTGACATGTCATCTTCCTCTTTACTTGAAGTATTTCCACACACTTGATGAAAGTTTGCTGCAACGACCCACTGAGCTCCTCACCCGTCTTCTAGGAGGTCTGTACAACCCCTACTTAGTACGTCACAGTCCTGAACCATGGTTGGGAGACTTCTGGATCCAAGACAGTTCACTCTGACTTGTTAAAAGAATAATATATTTCACCTGGTAACATTAACAACAGTCCATAAACACCAAAAGTGTATCTTAACACCATTTAGGGTTAGTTTTAGAAAAGTAAATGCACCAAAACTGGGTTAGGGTTAGGGTTAGGTTAGGGAGGTCGAGGGTTAGGGTTAGGGTTAAGGCACCCTGCTTGCACTTTGACAAGCAGAGTGCACAAGGTACCTACCAACCCCCAAAGAACATGTTATTTATGCTGATATTTATTTTAAAAAGAACAAAAAATAGAATCAGAGCTCCTGGAAATCAGTCTCTGCATGATGTTGGGAGTAAATGCAAAAGCCTTTTAGCAGCCTGTAGCCTGTACAGTAGCAGAGTCTAGGAAAGTGCTGGAAACCTAGCTCAAACTATAATGTCAGTCAATGGGATAGACATCAGTGGCAAATAATTTATGCTAGTGCAACACATTATGCTGTCAACTTGTCTACAACAGACCGATCGCCCAAAGAAAAAAAACGTGTGGACTCTGATGAAGTCAAAAGGAAATCCCAGTTGCAAGCCAGAGCACACACAGTGCAACTATAGTGAACTTTGCTGTAGGTGAGGCCGAGCAAGACGTGACCTGCTCCCGGCGTAGATGTGTCAATACATGACTGGATGTGTTCTTGTTTAATTAGTTCTGGCTGATCCGCAAAAACATTCAGCACAGGTTTATTTTGGCAGCGCTCGCTCCGAGTCATTTCATGACAGCGGAGATAAGCAGAACTGTTGAGATAATTACATGTCAAGATCAGACAATTTAAAGTTTCCTTTGTTTTTTTTCATGTGGTTTAAGTATTGCCACAGACACCTTGAACAGAAAAAGTTGACTGCATTTTACGTTACCCAGATTAGCAGATTACAACGGGACAAATCGAAGCCATTCTTATTTACAGCTGTAGCCTGAGGGCAGCAGTTGAAGAGGATTAAGTGCTCACAGCTAAAATTACTTTTCCTGGCAAACTTTACTTTAACTAGCAGCCAAAAGATGGACCGGTTGGCCTTGTGTTGATGAATGCCCGTTTTTAAGTAGACATCCCTTTAACCTTGAGGTTATATCCCTGACTTGCATCCTCTGAGCAAGGCACAACTCCTGCCTAACTAAAAAATAATTGACTCTACAAGCTGAAATGAACAAGCCTTTAATGTGCAACCGCTACCAAACTCTGGATACGATGTTTACAGCAACCGAAAGTAGACTGACAGATATTTAAGTGTCCTCCAGAGCCAAAATGTGTGGCTACGTCTCTTATGGGAATCCCAGAGTCTTCTCGTAAATTCACGGCTCTCCAGGCCGAATGTTCTTTGGGCAGCGTTGATTGACTGCCGCTCCAAGGGTCATTATTTTCTGGGTGAGTGGCTACGTCCCAGAGACAGCAAGCAAGTCATGCCTCCAGGAGCAGGGGGCTGTAAATCTGCGAGTGTTTGTAAGGGGATACAATATGTGTGCATGACTGCTTGTCAGCATTTTGCCTTGAGGGTCACTTGACACTGACGTGGAGCTTACTCTTGCTTGTCCGGCGATCATTTCTCATTTTGGAACTTGACGTACAGATAGAATCTGTGAGTCCAGATGTTGGATGTAGGACGTGATGTTTGAAACTGTGCCTGTAATACATAAAAGCAGAGACGCAGTGGCAGGTGTTGGATAGTCGCAAATCCGAATAAGCCGATTTCCAAACTTTGTTTTTGAAACCACTTCTTCTCCTCAGCAATGCATCACATCAATATCGGTTCCACTCATTTCAACTCTACTAAAACCTCCCCAAGAACGTTCTGCTCACATTCATCCAGATGTTTTACCATTCAGTTTCAGAGCGTGGCCTACTTGTTTCTTATCCAAGAGCACTAAAGAAAGGCAACTCGACTTGTGGAGTTTCTTGAACACATTTCATCCAAGCAGCTACTTCGGTTCTAAAGGACTGGTGGAGAAGTGTCTGTTAGCCGCTACGTTCATTTTTAAGCCCCAACTCTTCCACCAGTCCTCAGGAGACTCTACAAGTCCCGGCACCTTTATTTTGGATATACCATGACCTGGATGACTGACTAACCTCCACAGACATAACTTGTTTCTTGCCACTCTTGACGTGTGACAGACAGCTTGCTATGTGCAGCCATTAGCTAGCTAGCAGGCATGCGAACGAGCCAGTTTTGCACAGCTAATTTAACCTCCACGAGAGTCAGATGTCAGCGTGGAGCTTGAGCAACGCTACGTGGCCTCACCTCGTGCATAACTGTCACGTCACGTCAACTCCCCCATAACTGACATTACTGGTTACCAGCTCTTCTGAGACATGAACGGGCCTGCGGGCTGGCGCAATGAGGATGATTCACTTACCCATAATAACATCCCTCTGTGCTGATTTACCTAAATCAATCAAACCTCAACAACAACAGTCAGCCTCCTTTGAGTTTATAAACCTAATCTGAGCTGGGACGTGAGACTTCATTGTCAATTATATGTTTTGTTTCCTTCAGTATGTGTTTACTGACAAATCACACTAGTATGCATTCAGTATTGAATTAAACAATGATCTCTCAAAGTGGTTCATTGTGTGAGCGAAGGACTTTGGTATAACATTCATGTTTTCCAATCCTGCGGTGTTGTCTTGAAACGTTTAACGTGCAAATATTCATTCATTTTAAAATGTGTGTTATTGATATGCACCTAAAACATCCTGTACATATTTTTAATATTATTCATTCATTTTCTGTTACTGCTTGTCCTCTTGAGGCTGCGACCAATTTAGAATCACCAGTGAACCTAACCAGCATGTCTTTGGACGGTGGGAGGAAGCTGGAGTACTTGAAGAGAACCCACGCAGACACAGGGAGAACATGCAGACTACACACAGAAAGGACCCAGTCGTCCATGATGGATTAGAACCCAGAACCATTACATCACCTTTATATTGTACTGTGGTTTGCATCATGTTTATACGCTGCATGTTCTTTTAGATGTACTGTATGTATGACTTGATCTCATACTCAAGCAGATGGGTCCCTCCAGATGTACTGGGTTCTGCTCAAGGCTTCTTCCTCTGTAAAGTTTCTTCGTGTCACCATCACATTAGCTTTTTCTCAGGGGTCTTTTGAGTCATTGGTTCTGCAAAGTCTCCTGAAACATTCTGGGTTATCATTGACGCTGCAGAGATAATACAGGAGGATACTGTATCACTAATACAGTATCATCCTGGTCGGCCTCAAGCAGATGGGTCCCTCCATGTGACCTTGGTTCTGTTCAAAGTGTTTTCCTCTGTAAACTTGTTTGCTCTGGGTTTTTTTTTTTTTTTTAGTTATTGGTTCTGCAAAGTCTGCAAAGATTGAAATAATCTGGGTTATTATTGACAGAGATATAAATTTACACTTTCACTGATACAATCTCTTCCTGGCCGGCCTCAAGCAGATAGGTCCCTCCATGTGAACATGGTTCTGCTCAAGGTGTCTTCCTCTGTAAACTTTTCGTCTTGTTTGTTCTGGGATTTTTTAGTTATTGGTTCTTCAAATTCTCTTGAAACAATCTGGGTTATTACTGATGCTACAGAGACAAAATTTAGACGCTTACTGATGCATGCTCTACCTGGTCGGCCTCAAGCGTCGGCTTAAAATTTTTTCATGGTAAAAGGCATTTTCATTCTTGCCACAATTGCCTTCATGTTAGCTCTGGTGTTTTCAAACCGGGTTTTTAAAAAGCGTCCAAATTATATTGTTATTGACGCTACACCATTAAAAAGTAATAAAAATGATAAAACTCAAGCCGACACTGTCAATTAATTTTTACCCTCATTATTTAACAGAAATCTTTATACCCATCTCCTCTTTTCAGTGTCTTTTTTTTGGACAAATATATTGTCTTAGCTAATATGCTGATAGAAAAAGGGCACTAATATCAAATGCTTGTTAGTTTAACGCTGATGCTAAAGTCACTTTAAACAAAGAATTTTTAACTTTTTAATAATTTCACAGCTGACATGTGTCATTGTATTGAGTTGTAAATATTTTCTGTGTTCGGTTTACTTCCTGTTTTTTATCTTGTAAAGTTCTTCCTCTGTGTTTCTCGTCTGTATTTCCCCTCCATTGTTTGTTGGATTGGTTTCTCCTTGTGGCTCCACCCTCGTTAGTTTCACCTGTGTCTCGTTAACTCCTCTGTCCAGGTGTGTACATATAGTCCTGCCTCTTCCTTTGTCTGGTTCCTCTGTTGGGTCATGTTTGTTAAGTTGTTTCTGTTGCATTTCTCCTGCTCACTTCCCTGCTTGTTTGTGTTTTCTAGCGTTTTGGCTCAGCTTCTGGCCTTTTCCCTGTTTTCTCAGCTTTGTCTTGCCTTTTTTGTTTCTCTGCCTCATAGCTGCAGCACTTTTTGCTCTGAAGCTCAGAGGTTCACTAAGTAACTTTTCTTTCCTGTTCCTGCTTCACCTTCACCTCTTTGTCACGCAGCCCAAGACTATATGCATTAATTTATTCATTCATCTTCTTTATTAGGCCTTTACCTTTCCTACATTAAGTTACCTGGTCGTTTCACTTGATAAACTCGAAGCTAAACAGCAGCAGCTTCTACACACCAACAGTTGCCTTGTATAAACAGCTTCCCGTGTTGTAATCATGAGCTCACAGGTTCCACCTGAAGGCAACATACAAGCCCCACTGTTAGTGTTGATGTCTGCAAGGAACTGATAGGTGCTTCTCTGTACGTACACATGCAGAAACGGCAATAAAATAAGCCAACTGATTGCTTTCCAATGGGCCCAAGACAAGTTTGGCTTTATGTTTTCTTCTCCTTGCGTCTCACGACAGCAGTCACATTTTATTTCTTTGCCCTTCCAACTGGACAGCGTCTTAATGGTACCAAAGAACTTTAAGTACCCACGAGACTCGTTTTCTCTAGTGAGAGAATGAAAAACATATCCGTTGCATAAATTCGAAAAGCCAAATGCCTCATTATTTTATTTAAATATCCAGTTCTTACTTCTGCAGAAGTAACTTCCTTGTCTAACAGAATGAATCCTGGGTGGCCATTTAACCGGTTAGTCATGTAACACTGTTTATTTAAAGCTGTAATCCAAAGAAACCTCAGCTCAGTCTGTGGTCTTGCATTTGAGCGCGCCCTCTGCTTCTCGTCGATGCTATCACATTATTATTTCTCCAAATAGCAGGAAGAGCCTCGATGATTGTGACGTATGCAGAAAACAAGGACGCGCTATGAATGGCCTGATGAAAACCAGAAATAACAACAACAACGTCTGTCTGGGAACGTCAGAGACGCGGGGTCGAGGAAAAGCACCGTGACAAACACTGTGTTTTTGTTGTTATTGTTACTAAAGTTGTAAGACAAAAGCTAAACAATGTTCTCTCTGCAATTGAAAACCTCTTGGCTCGGTGCGTCCCAGCTGCTTCGGTTTCCTCCCTCGCCCGTCTCACCCAGCGAGACTTCATTCATGCCATTGTGGATGTAGCATGGTGGAAACACAATGAGACCAAACTACACTTCCCCTGGCACCAGGGCTGCATTGTGGGACGCCGTGGCAGCAGATGCTGGGTCAGGGGGAACTCGACTGGGGACTTAAACGTTTACAGTTGAGAAAGCAAAGACAAAGTGCAGCCATGTGGTCGCACTGACCCTTTGGGTCCTTCAGACTCTTGTTGTGATTCCTACGTTTACAGAGTTAATCATTTCCACTTTACAACAATATATTTAGAGGAAATCAAATGTTTTAAATGTCATCACCAATACAGAAAATGAACATGGCTGCAATGCAACAACAACAGAAATTCCTGGGAAGTATTAGCAGCAAGTTGGGATTGTAAATTAAGCTTGGTGTGCAGCCTGCCTGAACTGCCTCTAATATGCTTCATTTACATCCATAACTATCATATTTTCCTCTGCCACATTCCTAGTTGCTTCATTGTGGAGTTACCTAGCTTTCATTATCTTAATTAGAATTGTGTGAATTCATCTAAAGGGCGTGAATGTAAGTGACATCCATTTACATTATATGAAAAAGTCCCACATTGCAGACATTGTTGGGAAACTTTCAATATCTCCAACTCATTCCACTTTAATTAGAGTCTAAATAATGTAAAGTCAATTAATAATGTATGCTTTTTACCTGTTATCCAGTTGATTTAAACTACTGTTCATGTAGCTATTACTGCAGGTTAATAAGACATTTAAAACCATCCATGCATCATGTGTTGCTCACACTGGATCTTCCAAAGATGAGCAGGGTATATAGTGGATAATTTACCAATCAGAACATCGTGATCAAGAGGTTTAGTGGTCTGTGTTTTGGTCTAATTAACACCCTCCCGCCCACCAGCAACACCCATTTACAGCCCGTTATACGCTCGTCCCAGGGGGCTCTACAGGTAGCAATTACACCTGAACCACACACACATGCATAGATCTCTAAAGCAGCCACCTATCAACCTCCTGTATCTGTAAAATCTCCACCTCCCCTTTACTCAGATCCGATTACAGGCCAATTTGATAATGGTGGTTAACACTTTGGTTAAACACCGGCCTGTTAGCTTTGTCATTTACTCTGTTATTTTCAAGATGAAGCATCCCCTCTCTGCCACTCTGCTGGAGCTGGATGATTATATTTTAGTCATCTTCAATCCAAACAGTCTAGTTTATGGTTGGAGAAAGTTGTTCTCACTGTCATCGCTCGGCTTTTATGAAAAGAAAGCATCAATGACGACACAGCCGCTCCATCTGGGATCACCCGATGCTCCGAGCATGTGGTGGTGGAGCAGAAATCCTGGTTAGGAGGCAGATGGAGGGAGAAATATCTGTGAACGTCCAGACACTGAGATTTCTGACGTACATTTCTGAGGAGTTGACTATAAAATACCTCATAACCTACGTGAGCGGCCTAAACCATTATGAGCACTTACACTTCATCACTGGTGTGTTGGCACTGTTCTGTTGAACACTAAATCAATTTCATGATGGTCCAAACTTCAGCTGCCAGACTTCTAACCAGAACCAGGACAAGGGGTCACGTCACTCTGGTTTTAGTAGATCTCCACTGGCCTCCAGCTTGTTTTAGAGTCTTAAGGTCTTAATGGCTGCTTTTAAAGCATGGCTGCACTCCGGGCTACACTGCTGACCTTTTAGCATACATACCTTGAGATCCTCGGGCAGAGGTCTGTCTGTCATAGGGGCCCAGCTGAAATAAACAAAAGGTGACAGCGGATTTACAGTCAGGGATCCATGGCTGTGAAATGATCTGCCTGAGGAAATCGGGGTCAGCGGAGTCTGTGAACTCTTTAAACATGCTTTTATCTAAGAGCCTTTCCTGTGTCCTAATTAACTGTACTGTGTTGTGTTTTGTAAGATTTTTTTTTATTATTCTTATTATTTCCATGTTTTCATGAAGCACTATGTAATGTTGACTTGATCAGTAATTGTTATAAAAAGCCAGTCAAGTGAAGCTGATTATAAATGAGCAACTCATGTAGCTAATAGATGACG
Source organism: Planiliza haematocheilus (assembly GCA_005024645.1). NCBI lineage: Eukaryota > Metazoa > Chordata > Actinopteri > Mugiliformes > Mugilidae > Planiliza > Planiliza haematocheilus. The sequence goes on along the minus strand of SRSE01000677.1, from coordinate 218,571 downwards.
CAGTGACACGGAAGTTGGATAGTTGTGTCATGGTGCAATGATTTCAGTAACTTTTGCTGAAACCATCAAGAAATTATGAGTCTACCCCGGGGCCTACCCTTAGTTGGGTGTGCCTGATAAAACTCCAAGTCCCATGGGTAAATGTGATTACATTTTGTTGAGCTAGCTTCCATAATCTAGGACCAGAGTGCCAAGACCACCACCTTGGGTTGCATGTCTAATCCACACTGCACTGGACCCTTCATGCTCCTCCAACAGGTGTCCAGTTCAGTCCATGACCCCATGGGAGAAGGCCCAGCCACCAGGCACCCATCCCAAGCCTGGCTCCAGAGTGGGGGGTAACCTTTCGGGCCGGGTCCATGGACTCCTGTTGACTCTAAGGGTTCTTCTGATCTGTTTCCTTCCCCTAGGACCAATCTGTCTTGGGCAAAAAGCCCCGGACAGCATAGATCCTTAGGACACTTAAACTTTTATACCACTGTTAGGTGACGGTTCAAAGTGGAGACATTTTGTTGATCTCTGGCAAAATTATAACACCTAAAACAGCAGACCTGCCATCCCCAGATCAAAATGTAAGGTGATTAAACCGTCAGACCGTTAAGGCAAGGACAAGATGTTGCAGTTTCTTCTATGGTACATATCAATGGGATCAGACGGTTGAACCAATGTATTCACTACATCTTGAAACTGATAAAGTCTAGCAGTGCCTGTGCTGAGGGTTAACAGCCATGCCACATACCAGAGTGCAGGAGTCCCTGTGATCACCTGCTGCAGATGGGTGGGACTTTCATTTGCTGCTGCAGAGTGCTGAGAGATGCACGGGCTGGAAGATGGGAGGCCAGATTCCTCAAAGTCAACCACCTGAGATCAGATCCATCACCTGCAAACATGTACACACTCCAGCTCGGGTTAGATCCCCCTCCGACATCAAGCAGACACGCTCCACATGTGCAAACCGCGGACATTTGGTGTAAATTGCAGCGACGTGAATGCAGATTCAAACCAGACCTGTTGTGTTTCCAAAGCTTTGTTGACTCGAATAATACAGATTACGTCAAGTACACATCCGAACAAATACAGTTTCAAGCCAGGTTTTATTTCAGATTTTGCAATCCAGAATGCCTCTGCACCTACTTTTTATGAGGCGACACGAAACAAAAAAGAGGTACACAAGATGATCAAGCACACATAAACACACACACACACACAAACCAGCTCGTGGAGTCAGGAGGCAGGCATCCCCTCGTGGGCATTTCTGTGGGCAGCCGAAGCTCTCAAGTGGTCGAGTCAGACGCAGACACAGTCAAAATGAAAGCAGCATGGAAATCTAAGGCTCTCATTAACACAGATGATTCAGCCCCTTTTTAACATGACCATGCCTTGAGTATGTATTTGCGGAGGGTTGAGGTGGAGGGGGGGCGGCGGCGAGAGTTGGCGTGAGAGCATCATCCACTCAAGTATTGCTTGGTGAGGTTGCGACCCCGAGATTTTTTTATTTGATGCTCGCAGTTGTTTTGTTTCCTGACCAGGCGCCAGGAGCTAATGGTATTATTACGTTCGCTGCTACTGCCGTCATGTTTTCCTCAGCTGGGTTGTTCTCTTGTAATCCCTCGAACATAAACGGCCCTAAACACCGACTGAGGACCCGCATGCAGAGGCTTAAGCTGCTTGAGGTCAGAGAGGAAGGCTGCAGGTAGCCACAGGTGTATGGCCGTGTAATCACAGAGGTGTTTTTAACTAGTAGGAGGGGGTCAAAGGTCAGCACCACAGTTACAGCACAACACCAGCTGTAAACTAAAAAAGGGAATTAGCTGCTTTACTTTGCACCTAAATATATTGATATATATGATAATACATAGCATGTAAAAGGGCTTCAAATGACTGTTTTATACCTTAGCTTGAATTTTAGGAGTTGAACTAGATCTTAATTTACAATCAAATAAGAATAACTTTAAATTGATTTCATATGCGTCCAAATGAAGGGTTCAGGTTCTGCTTTCACATTACGACTTCTCTGGTAGGGATCGTACAGACTCACGTCGACCAGTTGATCACGTGACAATAACAACATGGCCGCCTCCCAGAAGACAGGTGAGGGGCCCAGTGGGTCGTTGGTTCATCAAGTGTGTGGAAATACTTCACTAAAGATGACATGTCAGTCCTGAAATGCAACTAAAGTACTACTGCAATGCATCTGAAAGGGCTAATGCTAACGCTAACGCTAGCACATCCTCTGCACAGCAGTCAGTTAACAACTTCACCAAACGTCCTGAGGTAACCGAGAGAAGGAGGCTTCACATCAACTATTTGATAAAGTTATTAGACCTTTAGCTGCTACACGGACAAGGATATTAAATGCTACTGATGGTGCTGAGGTGCTGCATGTTTTTATACAGGCTATACACATCTGCAGCTCACAGTATGTAGCACATGTATTCAGGTCAAGAATCTAGATTTCATTACTTTCTACTGAGTTTTTATTATTATTAGAGACAAGTCGGTGTTGACTTTAAAAAAATCTAAAATTGTGCAATCCTTAATATCTAATATGACCTGACCAGATAAAACCTCTGATATCTTCACTTTATGTGCCTAAGCATTTGAAGAATTTGCTTATTTCTGCAACTTCTTCTCATCCCTGACCACTTTCCTACTTTGGCTTCAAAGATCAGATTAACTGAATGTTTAAAACTCAGTCTTTTACATGTTTTCAGGTTCATTTAAGGGTCTTTTCAAGGGATCGATGTTTTATCGCGCGTAAGAACGGCAAGAGCTGGGGAGTAAAATATTACTTTAACTGTCAAAGCATTATTATCATCTATGGATAATTGCCAAACAGTGTTTTCTTTTAAATCTGCCTTGTCCCCTGAGGCGCGGACTGAAGCTTAATTTATTGGACTAACCACTTTAATTACTGCAGCTCGAGGAACGAAATATTGGCCTCAGGTAAACTGAAGCCGCCCTCCCTGCCTCCCTGCCTCCCTACAACCTGGAGCACTGTGGGACGGTGGAACCCACACCCACCCACCCACACATCCACCTCATGTTCCCCTCTACCCAACCCCATTTAAAAAAGGTTCTTAAAAAAAAACAAGCTCCTGGAGGAAACACCCACTTCCTCCACATTCCTGAAGGATTTTCCGTACTGAGAATAGTAAACAAACCTGTGAACAAAGAGCGAGGAGAGGGGAGGGAGGGGCGCGCAGACAAGTTAATGTTATTTCCTTCTTGTAGTAAATCAAACATAAAGACGAGGAGGAGGAGGAGGAGGAGGAGGAGGAGGAGGAGGAGGAGGAGGAGGAGGGAAAGAAGTGAGTTTCTTTGTGAGTCGGTGGAGGTGTTTACCGTCAGCGGCCATGGCGGCAGGAGCGGTACAGGGAACAAAGGCCTAAGCTAGGGCCTGCATCACAACACTCCTCCTCCTCCCACTCCCACTCACCTTTCCCAGCTGCTTCACGCACACACACACACACACACACACACACACACACTGCCTGGCACCTTTAGGGTGGAGAGAGGAGCTGGCAGGGGAAGGAAGGCTTCCTTATCAGCTTTCAGCATGGGAACCTCTATGTTGTTCACTGACTCGTGTCAAAACCTCGGCCGGGAGTTGACGCTAAGGGAGTGCTATTGTGTGTGTGTGTGAGAGAGAGAGAGAGAGAGAGAGAGAGAGAGAGTGTGTGAAAGGAGGGGAGTAAAAGCAATGAATCTGGGGAGACAGGAAGAGAAACAGTCTGTTGTTACCTGACATGTACAAACAGCCAGACAGACAGTTAGAGCAAGAAACAGACGGCTGAATGGAAAGATAGATGTTTGGCTTATTCCCAGCGTGTCTGATACTCAGGCAAAGGGCGGAGTTTTATTTATTTATTTATTTCTACGTTGTTGTGGCGGTGAGTCTTTTCGAGCAGAGGTTTTTAGGGTTTAAGCACAGAGGCGTCAAACTCACGTACAGCCCAGTGTGATCTCAAGAAGGACTGAAGCCATAAATACAACAACTCCTCGTTTTCTTTTCTTAGTTTCAGTACAAAGAAGTAAATTAGGAGAATGTTTATATTTAATAAACTATCCTATAAGTGCAGTTTTGGCACAGATTTGCTGTGTAGTTCTGGGCTTCATCTATGACGGCCTGCTACTGTCTCATAACGAAATCGGAAATATTTAACGCACATTTAAAACAACATTGTGCTCACGTTGTGTTTTTCTTATCGCATGTGACAGAGAAAATGGCACAGACAGCTCATGTAGCTATTTGTGAAGCTATTTGCGCTGCTCGCTAATAAAAAGTGACGTCACCGCCACCAGTGTTTGTGCACTTTTCCCAATCTGGGCTTTGAAGCTACGTATCAGTTTGCTGTGATTGGTGGGCAGGATCAAATCTCCTGATGATATAGCTGTACTTTCACCCCAGGAACAAGCAAAGCCCATTCTTGATTGGGTCTTCCAGGGGCCTGTCCACACGGAGACGCTTTTTGGTTTAAACGCAGATGTTTTGGCCAATCGTCCAAACAAATCCTGACTTAAAACGCACTTTTCTGAAACTTGGTCCCAGAGTGAAAAAAAATCTCTAACGCAGCTCTTGAGTTTTCGTGTGGACGGCGAAAACGCATACGTGCGTTTTGATGATGTCATCGCCACCATGGCCACACCCCTGGAGCAGCCTTCCACCTCTTATATCCCGCAAGACGTCTCATAACAACATCAACAACAATGGTGGACTACATGCTCGTGTTCCTGCTGGAGAAGATATTGAGCCTATTATGGTTACTAGGGCTAAATATCATTTCTCCTTGAGCTTGGTTTCTTCTAAAGGCGATCTGTAAACAGCGCTCAAGCTTTATGCGCATGCTCCGCCTCTTCCTCTCCGTTTTTGGTGAATTTCTGAAACTGAAACAGCGCCACCTACAGGCCTGGAGTATGAAGTAGTGTTTTGAGTCGTGTTGAGACAGATCAGTGTGGACGCAGATATTCTTGAAACGATGCCAGGGAAAACGGAGGGGGAGAGATCATTTTGGTACGTGTGGACAAGGCCTAAATCATGTCATCAACGACTCTGATAACTTTCTGTCAATGTAGAAATGTTTGGTAGAGGTCTTTTTCCAAAAGTGACCTGCTGTTGCTCACTGAAAATGCTGGGAAATAAATCTGTTTTGTGAGAAATAATTCACTTTAAGAGATTTTATTTGTATGTTATGCTAAATGTGGGTGGTGGGGGTGGCGGCGGCAGGCTCACGGAGGGGGTGCATGGCTGGAGGTCAAATGTCTGAAGGGGTACAGGCTGTGAAAAGTTTGGGAACCACTGTTTTGGATTACTCAAAGAGAGCGGGTCAAAACCCGGAGGAAAAGTTTCCAGGTGTCACTTTTTAAGAGCTTGCAAACTTAAATTGAAAGTCAACTGTTTAAGTTGCTTTATTTAATCTTACATGCATTTTTCCATAGACTGCCATTTTGGTACCGTAATAACTGGTAAAAATGCACAAAATCCCGATGCAGACTTTAGTTATAGTGTATAAACAGATTTTGTGTCCACTATTCTTACTTAAACAGTAGACAAATTAGGAATAGCAGTTATTTTAGCCACGGGCTAAATTAGATCCTCTGGAGGGCCGTGTGTGTGTTGACACCCCTGTGCTTGCACATGCATCGTGTCAATGAACGTCTTCACAGAAATCTCCATACAGACGTGTCAGTTGGTTCATGTGCGTGTGGTGGTGCCAGGTTAGGTACGCGGCGGTGACCTTTACCGCAGCATTTTCCCCAGACAGAGCCGGTGAGTGTTTTTTAATTCTTTCCCGTACCGAGGGGGTCACGCTGGCACACACAGCTGCTGACTTTTAAAAGTGCTGATTTGCACACGGTTGTCAGATGCTTCCTGCTGGCACACTGGCACAGACATGCCTACGGAGACCTTACCCTCTATACCCTGCGCCAACCACCAAAACCTTTTTAAAAAATAAGGTGAGCGCCGAGGTCGCTCCGCTCGGCGCGCTGACAGTTTCAGGGGGAGTGTAAATTCAACATGCACCTGGCATCCAGAAACAATAAACCCCTCGTTCCAGACCTCTGAGCTGCAAAAAAATATATATATCGGTTGCGCTCATGTAACACAGGAGGCCAGTTAAAAACCATGTTCCTGTGTCATGGACTCTGGCACAGTACGTGTGAATGACTCATCTTCTATCCTGCTATCTAGCAAGGGGCCTGCTAAATGTGAGTCTTGACCCGCTGCTTGTTCTGACAGCGTCCTCTTTTCTTTTTTTGTTCAGTCCCTCTGGCAGAGGCCGGCTCGTAGCTGTGGATCCTGCCCCAGCTTGCACCCAGGAATGCACTGTTGAGAAAGCGCTGTACCGCAAACCCCTTCCAGCCATTCCAACCTGTAATCAGATCCAGCCTGTCATCCCCCATCCCGTCTCCGATCTCTCCCTAGCTCGCTTTCCCTCTAAATGACATGCACACATGCAGAACACAAACACCCACGTAGGGAACAATCAGTCAGACACCCACACAGAATCACAGACATCAATTTGTAGACATGTGATCCTGTGCAAACACGGCTCTAAAGTCACTGGGACATGCAGCAGTAGTAGCTGGGGGGGGGAACGGCAGCGCTGATTTTACTCTGACAGGTGAGGAAATAAGAATAAAGTGACGCCGTCATTGAATAATAATAAAAATAAAAAAAACTTCCCTCACGTATTTTTACAGCATTTCTCTCATATTTGGTTGTAACTGAGACAGGGATCACACTGAAATCCCGGTAGCTAAAGAAACAAGCCAGAACTAGTCGTGATATTTTCGGCATTCGCTCCAAACTGCGCTCTAACCGCGCCATGAGCACGGTGGATCTGTTGGTAGGAACCAAAGTCGTGAACGGTGTTTTCCTTGTGGTGAACGTCTGGGACAACAGTTTCCGTCGCCACATTAATCACCTCACGTCTTAAAGAGTTCAACTTGGCAGCACTGATTTTGCATTTTTTTTGGTGTCTTCCTGCGTTTATGCACACTTAGTGATGAAGACAATGAATCTCTAGAAGCTAGCAAGCGTGCAAAGCTTCATTTAGGACAACAAGTTCACACAGTTGATCGGAAAGACACATTTGGATCGGATCTGTAAACCCTTCCTCTCTTGTGACTGCAAGTGTGGTTTCACTTGGGTTGTCCATCTCCATGTGTCCGTTCTAGCCTCTTCTTCTCATCGTGGTCTATCAGGCAGCTTTCCAACTGCTTTTTAAAAGCTGTATGAAGAGTTACGCTGCGTTTACGGGATGGGAAACATAAGCTACAACTCGGTGAGCGCTTCCAGTCTCACTCAAGCGATCGGTGGTTAGCAACGGGTCGTGCTGGATATGTGCACAGATGTAGACTGCGCAGTGTGGTGGGAATGAAAGGATGCAGCACCGTTTGATGGAAATTAAGAATATCAGGATATAGAGGGATGAATTCAAAAGAGACCCAGAAAAAAAAAATGAAGCGACAAGCGAAAGCATTTGGCTGAAACACCTTTGCAGCAACTCTTTGCAATGCTACTCAGTAGTTGTTATGGCCTCTACATGCTTGTGCAGCCTGATGATGTAGGGTGTCCCCCTAATGAGACGACGGATGGTGTCCTGGGGTATCTTACTCGTTTATCTAGACCCCAGATCCTTGATTGAGGTGCGTTGGATGGACTTAAACAAAATGTCCCAGAGGCGTTCTACTGGATTTAGGTCAGGCGAGCATGTCCAAATTATCTAAATCCCAAATTGATCAAGTATCTGTCGGATGATCCACAGAGGCCCCTCCCCTCAAAGCCCCCAGACACCACAGGACACCCTCAGAAGACCCATGTCCATCCATGTCCATGAGGGGGAACCCAGGACCCCCTGCACCAGCGTGGGGTCGTCTCAGTGTTGCCCCTCTCGTGCCACAGCTCTAATCTTTTTTATGGAGCAGTGGTGAACAACATGGCAATGGGTGAAGCAACGCCTCGACCACACACAGCAACCGGTGTGGGGACGTTGTCTCGTAGCGTAGCTGGAAAGGTGTCGTAGCTTGTTGCTTCCTCACTGCTCAGCGCATAATTACTGTAAATGTGTTTTCTTAAGAAATTACGCTTAAATTTGTTTTATCAGAGTAAATATTTTACTTTTCACAGCTAGTTTGTCTAAAGAGCCTCAGTTAGCTCCTGACACTGAGCGATGTCTTCTTCCACCAAATCTTCTCATCTTCTTTCCACCTGACTGGCTATGATTACTGCTGATCCTCCTCTCTTCATCTCTCCATCTTCAAACCTCCCCCCTCACTTCTCCCTCTCTCTCTCTTCTCTGCGTCTTTTCACCGAGGCGGGATGGGGAATATTTCTCTAAGCTCCCTATTCTCTCTCTCTCTCTTCTCCTCTCAGGAAACTCTGACTGCAGGGTTATTTTTGCTGGCTTTCAATAAACTCTTGGATCGTGCGCCTCCCTGAGAAAACCGCAGCTTCGATTACACAAAATGAAGCAGCACACAACCCTGGGCAACCGAAAGGTGTTTTCAATAATTACTTATTATGTGTGTTTGGCGAATCAGAAACATCTGCGGCGAATTTGACTGAAAGAGCCCCAAAACATTCCTAAAATAGGAGTGACGCACGCAGGCTCTGGGACACACACACACACACACACACACACTGGGGGGCTACACTGCCCTATTGTCAGTATGAGTCTATTTGCAGGCAGTTTTTTTAGCCGGCCACAGCTGCGGAAATGAATATCAAATGTGGTTCGGCTCCCATAAATCAAAACCGTTTGCAGTGTTCTGACTTCCTTTCCCCCCATTTAAAGTCAATTCGCTGGGGCAGTGTGCATTACAGTTACACCCCGTGGCTTAACTCTTTCCTCAGAGAGGAGTGTTCAGGAGCTGGAGGTTAGGACGAGCGCAGGGAGGCTTTTTGAATGAATCTGTATCATGTATTATGCATTATGGAAACAGGAAGCGAGAGAGGGCGACATCCAGTACAGAAAAGTGTGGGAAATAAAGAGGTATGATGATCAGGTTTGGAACAACATATAAAAAAGGGAATTAATCGATGTAGTATGGCCTGAATGAATAAGTTTCTCTCTCTCTGATGTCTCCTCTGAAGGCGGTTAGCCGCATCTTTTTTTCTTAAAGTTGCCTTTAGTCTGTCTGGACTGATACGTCTTATGACCGAACATGGTTTTATGGAGGCTATTAGAAGTGGGATTAAATTAGGATGAGGGTAATATTCAGGGGGATTTGCATGTGTATGTCTAACTCATCCTGCATCTCTGGGAAAACAACTGGAGGATTTACTGCTTGGTGCAATACTTTGTTTTCAAGAGCAATGATTATAAATTATGTATATTCAACCTCCTACCACTTCACTTTACTCAGATTTTCGCTATCCATAGTTATTAGCATTAGCAGTAATGGTTAGCTACTTTAAACTTGATGCATTATGTAAATATTCTTTCCCTGATGTTGTAACACTTTAATCTCCCCACGGCGATCAGTAAAGTCTTGTCTTATCTTGCAGGGAGTAGTAAGTACTACAAAATCTGTTTATCTTCTTGTTAGCAACTAAGCTAGCAACTAAGCTAGCTAAACGAGATGCTTGCTACAGCTGCATGCTTTAGGCCGGGCATACACTGTGCGTTATTTTAAATCCTTTGATTCAGCTCCATCTCAAACTGCACGACTAGATCATTGTTCATGTTCACAGCCTAAGATTCATGTTCTCACACTATACGGCCTGATGCAACTTAAGTGCTCACACTGTACGTCCACATACCACACGTCGGACTTTTGCATCCGGAACTGCAACGGCAAAAAGAAGTAGAAGAAGAAGAGGAACCCGGAAGTGGGAGACGCAAGTTTTTCTGATGTACCTTCAGCGATCGCTCATGCTCTGTGCGAGAGGTTGAGGCTTCTACTGTGAGATACTTTCACGAGGAGAGACCAGGATTTCAAACAAGTTTGATTTTCTTGCGAGCACACGATTTGTGATCGGGAGGTCGTCGTGAGGTGTTAATCTCTCCTCGTTACCCCACGTATATTCAAAAAAATAGTCACCGTAACCTACATACGACGTGATCTATTTGTTCTTGTGTGCTCGTCAGTCTGGCTCACTCTGTAACAACTCCATAAACCCAAACATTAGTCGCCGCTGTGTCTTTTCTTGGCGGTTGGGTTCATTTTTGTTTCTACTTCCTGCTTCACTTTCAACAAACTTTTCACCAAAGATGAATCGTACAAATGTTTGTATCTCTGAACCTCCTCAGTTAACCATTCCTCCATGTGTTCCATCTTTAATGATCCAAAACAATCAATTAGAAAACTGCAGAGTATCTGCTACTCCTATTACTCCCGAGTAATCGCAGCGGTGCGCCGTCTATCTCTGGAGTTGGCTCAGAAGTGACACAAAGGATGAAGAATTCAATGGATTTAGTGATTTGGAGTGAGATCGAGAGTTTGTTTTGTTATGTTGTTATGTTATGTTAACATACCAGACACCTATTTAGCCTGTTGTTCTCTGTTCTATTGTTATTAACTTGCCTTTCAAGATGAAATGTCTGTTCTTGGTCTCTGATTTTATAAAATACCCACAAAAAACACGACTTATAGTCTAGTGCGACTTATACGACTTATACGACTTATACTCCGGAGCGACTTATAGTCCGGAAAATACGGTAGTTACATTTCTTCTTTCTGCACAGACACAGGCGCAAAAGCCTAAACCACCTTTACTCTGCTCTTTATTGAATAAATTACTGGATTAGATTAAAGTAAAATAAAGGGTGCAGAGATAACTCTAAGCAGCTTGGGAAACTGTAGCCCGAACAAACCGAGACGCGTTTTGTTTTTCGCTGCGTCAAAAACAGCAACAAAGCTTTTGCAGGAAAACATGGGTGAGTTTTGCCAGATGAATTTCTGGTGCGACCAGACCGTTTAGGTAATGGAAGACAACCGCTAATCGGACCATCTGGCATGCAGCACGCTCTGTGAATGCGTGCGTGTATGCAGATGAAGGTGAAAGTGCCAGGGGTCTCAGCTTTACCTCTGCTTTTCTGGGATTAGAGGGGATCCAACACTGTCCAAATCTTATTCTAACCTAGTGGCCGGGCCAAATCAACACGCACACTCCAGATCAAGCTGTGAGACAATAGTAGCTGTCTGTTGGTTTAACAGGTCTGGAGGCCTGCTCTGATGTGCAAAGACCTACGGGCGGCGGGGAGTGGGGGAGGGAGGGGAGGCGTAGCCAAAGGGGGAATGTGTGTGTGTGATTGTGTGTGTGTGTTCAAGAAGGCCAGGGTGGGGAGGGGGGGTCACATGAGGTCGTGTATGTGAGCGTGTATGTTTGGGACAGTGGAATGTGAGGGAGGAGAGGAGGTGGGGGGGGGGGACATGCAGCAAGGGACATCCCATTAATACCAGACCTAATCTCCACCCAAGGCACTGAGTACACACACACACACACACACACACACACACACACACACGGGATAGACTGGCAGACAGACAGTCAGACTGACGGCTGTTTTCATTCCACACTGAAATGGAAGAGGGAATGTTTTCGTTCCACGTGATATAACTAACACCGACGTTTAAACGGTCAGAAATGGACGTCTGAGGACACACACACACTCACCAGCACGGCTTCTTTACTTTCTGTATGTTGGAGCACTTCTCTGCACACACACACAGTGCACAGCTTCTTAGTGCAAAGGAAGTGTGGGTTCATCGAGCAGCAGCTGTGGATGCAGCCGGTCAGTGTGGGGGCAGTATGTTGCAGAACTATTAGCTCAGCTACATGATACAGGGGCTTTAGGGCAACATAGCTACCTATAAGAATTCTTCCATGTTACGTGGTTCTAAAAATATGACCAGACACCAACCAGTGAGGCAGTAATACACTTGACCGACACACATACCGCCAATTTAAGCCACGCCCACACGTACCAAAACGATCTTTTCCCCTCCGTTTTCCCTGCCATCGTTTCAAGAATATCTGCGTCTCAACACGACTCAAAACGCTACTTCATACTCCAGGCCTGTAGGTGGCGCTGTTTCGGTTTCAGAAATTCACCAAAAACGGAGAGGAAGAGGCGGATCATGCGCATAAAGCTTGAGCGCTGTTTACAGATCGGCTTTAGAAGAAACCAAACTCAAGGAGAAATGATATTTAGCCCTAGTAACCATAATAGGCTCAATATCTTCTCCAGCAGGAACACGAGCATGTAGTCCACCATTGTTGTTGATGTTGTTAGGAGACGTCTCACGGGATATAAGAAGTGGAAGGCTGCTCCAGGGGTGTGGCCATGGTGACATCATCGTATGCATTTCACTCTGTTTTCGCCGTCCACACAAAAACGCAAGAGCTGTGTTTTCAAATTTTTCCACCCTGGGACCAGGTTTCAGAAAATTGCGTTTTAGGGCAAAGCATTTGCAGGATTTGTTTGGACCATCGGCCAAAACGATGCAAAACATCTGCATTTACGCCAAAAAGCGTCTCCGTGTGGACGGGTCCTGAGAATCACCAATGACACTAACCAGCATGTCTTTGGACGGTGGGAGGAAGCTGGAGAACCTGGAGAGAACCCACACAGACACAGGGAGAACATACAAACTCCACACAGAAAGGCCCATGGATTAGAACCCAGAACCTTCTTGCTGTGAGGAACCACCTCACCACTGTTCCACCTGTCAAAGGTTCATTGGTGTATTTGAGTGAAGGTTCTGGTTTTGAATCCATCGTCTGACTGAGGCCTTTCTGTGTGGTGTTGCATGTTCTCTCCAGGTTCTCCAGCTTCTTCCCACCATCCAAAGACAAGCTTGTTAGGCTAATTGGTGAATTGGAGACCTTTCGCCCATTGACAGCTGGGATAGGCTCCAGAACCTCTCCGCAAACCTTCACAGAAACAAACAGTTCAGAAAATGAATGAATGAATGAAAGCTGGTCTGAAACCTCTCCCTTGGGAACTGATTATGCTCTGGCAAAGATCTGCAGAGCCAACCAAGCTGTTTGAGCGATGTAGTCGTATGTACACATGACGAGAGCGCTGTGGAGGTGAATTTGTTGGCTCAACTAAATGGCACTGATTGGTTGGTTGACCTTCCAGTTGCATGCCCCCGTAATGGAATCCAAATGGTGTGTTACCAGACTCATGTTCTCAGTCGTGTAGTTCCAGGTTAGTGTTTTATGGTCCACAATGAATCATGGAGTACTAAGGTTGTATCTTCGGTTCTACGCTGTAGAAACCTCTTGAGTGAGTAAGACTGCATAAACCTTTAACTAATACTCAAAATATTTAGTTTTTCACTGGTTAATTGTAGGTTTATTTCTCAGCTATCCAGGTCATAGTACATCCAAAAAAACTTTTAAAGTTAGTTGAAGACATTTCACTTCTTTGCGTTATTTTAAAACCATATACCTCCTAAATCCTGTTATACCTGTACTGTAATTTTCCTCCAGATCCTTGAATCATTAGCGTTTGTTGAGTTGATCCAGAAAAATGTTCAAACCATCTAAAAAAATGAGGCTGTGCCTAAGAATTGTTTTCACAGTGCGTTCAACGCTTCAATCAAGTTCCTACAGTTTTTAATGAGGCTCATTTCCCATCAGCCAACCTTTTTTTAATCCATACGTGATTGCTGATGGTCAAATAAATTCCAGATTGCACCTTTAAACTGTATTTGGTTAAAATATATATATATATGACGGCTGCTTTGCCCGCTCTGTGGTGTCAGGCCTCATAAATTTAATGTGTTTATCCCCAGAGTCTGGGCAACATATGGGAGCAAGACCATACTTGTGCTGTACCCATGCACACACACACACACACACACACACACTGTACACTAAGCCTCTGCCTCTGCTATAGCTCTGGTTTATTAAGATGGGCAGATTTACAGCTGATGTTGGGCCATAACTGGTGGTTTCATGATAATGCAGTGGTGTCAGGCCCTAGCGCTGTAATTAAACTAGAAATTATCTTCCTGTGTGTGTGTGTGTGTGTGTGTGTGTGTGTGTGTGTGTGTGTGTGTGTTAAGTGTTTTGGTCTTTTTTAATGCATAGAACTCACGACCTCCTGCAACATAAAACTCACAACGCGTTTCCATACAACCACAAACTCTGCAGAAACGCTGCACAATCCACTTTCAGCCGAGACGGACAAATACTGCACTGCGGTTTTCATATTTGTGATATTTGGCACTACATGCATCTGTGGCAACTTCAGCTCTTTAGCACTGTCATCAGCCACAACATTATGACCACTTACAGGAGCAGTAAATAACATCTTGTGACAGTTCAGTGTTCTGCTGGGAAACGTTTGGGCCTGGCATTCATTCATTCATTCATTCATGTGGATGTTACTTAGACATGTAGCACCCACCTAGATCAGACCAGACTCCCCCACCCCATAGCAATGACACTCCTTGATGGCAAAAGCAGCTTGAGGGTCAAAACGCAACGACATTTCAGATTACCGAACAAGTACGGACAACACTTGTTGTTTCTGATTGGACAAAACCCAACAGTGTAACGTCATTTCCTGTTTCTACTCAGTTGTGTCCCTTCGGCCTCTTTAAATAATTATAATGTCTTTCATGACATGCATAAATTTGGCAATGACTCATAATTCTTCCCACAGTGTGGACGGTAGATGTTGTCTGCTTTCAAAGTGCCTCACGGTGTCTACACTTCCACGCAGCTGACCATCTTAACAGTCAATCACATCAGCTTATATTATAGCACAGATTCTGTCCAATCAGAATGTCGTTGTGTTTTGACCTAAACAAAAAAAAAACATGAAGAACAGCACAAGGTGTTGACCTGGCCTCCAGATTCACTAGATCCCAAACTGATCAAGTATCTGTGGGATGATCCACAGAGGCCCCTCCCCTCAAAGACACCACATAGGACACCCTCAGAAGGCCCATGTCCATTCTCTGATGAGTCACCACAAGGGAGACCTACACAATTCACATCTTGAATAATGTTGGCGTTAAACCGAGCGTCCCAGTCTCTGTACGGGACGTCACATCCCACTTTGACAAATACCGTGACTCCAGCTCCTCTGAGCCGAGAACAGCAACAATAACAACCCCCTCGGCTCTGCTGGAAGGAGTGATGTCAGCCTCTCTTCCCCTCCCTCCGCTCTCACAAACAAGCGACACCCCCCGGACCGTTCACATCAGACGCTGGCGCTGCGTTACGGGCCTACCTGAGCCAGCCCTTACAAAACACAGACTCTCCAGCCCTTCCTCTGCTGAATAGCCACATTCATAAGCATAAAACGCTATTAATAAAACAGCAAGCGCCCGCTGAGTGACACCTGCCCAGCCCTGCCAACGTACACTTAAGCTCAAGTGTTATCATAGTCTTTCCTACCAATGGCGTCAAAAACATCCTGGATGGGTATATGGTTTTGTGTTGCCGGGGAAAGGATGGTTGCACTTAACCGCAGCCTCCAGGCATGGCAGGACGCCGTGGCAACAAGTACAGAAGTATCTACAGCCAGATGTTGTAAACAAGAAGCACGGAGGTGACGGCCAGCCCTGTATGTAGGACAGAGAGCTGCACGGAGAGCTAATGGGAGTGGGAGTGTACCAGTAACACCAGTGGGAACGCTTCAGCGAGCCGCCGCAGGATGTAGCCAGTGGAAACTAGAGCCCGCCGTCCTCGCCGCCGTGCCAGGCCGAGAGGAAGGAGTCGGTGATGATGAGGATGACGAACAGCAGACTCTCGTAAAGATGAAAACGAGAGGGTGCGCTGCGCACTAAAGAGTTTAACTGTTTAACTGCGCTGTTAATGTATGCGCTACTCCGAAGCAGCAGGTCGTGAACACCTTCCACATAAAGGCGAGGAGTGGTTCCACATGTCGCGGCTTTAGCTTGACGAGTACAGATTCATGCAGTGGTAACTAGAATAGTTTGTTAAACCTTAGAAGAAATAGTTTTGTTGCAGTCGCTCCCATAAGGTGACAGCCGCAAGGAGATAGAGTCGAATACAAATAGAGGAAAATGACAAAAGGTTAGCATGGATGCCTCGAGGCAAGAATCCATCGGCCGAGTTTGCATGTTCTCCTATTGTTTGTGTTGGTTCTCTCCAGGTTCTCCAGCTTCCTCCCACTGTCCAAAGACATACTCATTACGCTAACTGGTTGGCTCCAGCCCCACCGTGACCCGTCCAGAGGACAAGCAGTCCCAGAAGATGAACGTTCAAATGCTATTGGGCTTCAGCCAAGTTATTTATTTCAAGTCTGCTCTCAAACCATAACCATCTCTGGGACCTCAAGTGAATGGACAGACAGAGAGCATGCAGGAGGGTAGCACGCGGGTTAAGGATGGTTGGTTAGCTGACCAACATGACCCCCTCCCCCACACTAGCTTGCAGAGGACAGCAGGGTCCAACATGCTAAAAGCGACAAACTAAATATTTGACGGCCATGGGTAGGAAATGATCTCATGTGGCGTTCTCTGGTGAAAGCTGCTAACATGCTAACATTGGGGCACTGCTAGCATGCTAACAAGATGTCAATGGGACCATAGACATACATAGATGCCGCACTGACTGCTGCTGCCTACTGGAGTGGCGTGCCTACAGGGCGGCCATCTTGGCTCCTACAGTGCATTACATCTATGGAGGAATGGTGTTTCTACACAATAAAAGTCATCATAAATCGCTCAGTTGAAGTCCGGCATCTTTTCTTTACAATCCTCTGTCAGAAGCTAGTCTGCTGATAACATTAAGTAGAATTTGTATTTGGGTAGTAAAACCATATTTTTATCATAGCTACATGTGTGACGTTTTTAACAGATCAATACGTTTGGAAATCGGTCCAAAATTCAGCGAATAATTCTACTTTGAGATTGAGGAGTACCTCTTTCCTTCGTATGTTCATGCACCGCTGCCTCTGCTAGCCCTGTACCAAGATGGCAGCGCTTTAGGCACGTCCCTCCACAGTGGATGCGGCGTCTATGTATATATGTCTATGACTGGGAAACCTACGGCCAATTTATAATCACCAGTGAACCTAACCAGTATGTCTTTGGACGGTGGGAGGAAGCTGGAGAACCTGAAGAGAACCCACGCAGACACAGGGAGAACATGGATTAGAACCTGGAACCTTCTAGCTTTAGGCATCAGTGCTCACCACTGTGCGAACTGCTGTTATAAATTTGTAGCTCACATCCCAGAGTCAGAAATATTTACGTGATAAGTGAACGATTCAAATGTGCTCTAATGCTAATCGTTAAAATCGGGTTCCTCTTGTTTATTTTAATGAAATGAACCTTGATTTGTTTTATAAATAGTTTCCTCGGTATGGTAAGTGACTTATGAGAATTAAAACCCAAAAATGTGTTTTTTCTGGGACGGAGGGTGGACGTGAATGTTTTTGCCTTATGAGGCGGCCCGTGAAGGAAACACATCGCAGCAGGGAAAGCGTTTGAGCCGTCGCCATGGTTTCACTTTATGTTGTGCAAAAGCTGAAGTTCAGTGGAAAAGATCGATGTGGCTCCTCGCTGAGCTTCCAGAAGCACAAACGGTACGTTAACCGCGCTGGGGTCCACGCAGACAACAAAAAGCATTACAGGTTTGCCTTGAACTGCACCGGGATCAGCTGATAGTGTAATATCGTGACTGGACGTGTAATTTGCACAAAGAATTTACTGTTAAATTACCCTTAAATAGCTTTACATGGCACGGCCAGCTTTTTTTTTTTTTAATCATAGCTCTGTCTCTGATAAGAAACACAGAGATTACTCTTTCAACATTTGTGACAGACTTGTGGTATTTTCACACGCCACACTTCACTCTGTACCGTATCTCAGCTCTCTGGCAGATTACAGATTCTGGCCCATTACAGGGAGTCTGAGCAGCACTATGCAGCACCTGTAAGTCCACTTGCCTCCCCTGTCTGAAGCCAGGCAGGATGCGAGGAGGAGGGGGAGGAGGATGGGGGTGGGGGAGAAGGTGGGGAGGTGGCTGCAAAGTTTTCCCAGGCTCGGCCAAGGTGAATATAAAGGCGGCTGTGTTCCCTCTCTGGCTGCATCTTCTGCTCGATCTCTTTGAACTGGGCGGTCATGTCAGCAGCTCCCAGCCCCCAGCCACCATGCCGCCCTTCATGTGCCCGCGGGGAGCGATAGGCCGGGCGCCGACAGATCCGCACAACATGCACGGCTAATGCACGCACGCACGCCGAAACGCAAGCTAGGAGAAGAATACGAAGGCCTGCCGGTCTACTCAGGTGACGTGTATCTGAGTAGACCGGCAGGCGAAATATACTTGATGTACGATAATGTTTTAAGGGGAATAAAACATCCTACGTCACATTAGGGTGAGGGAAAATATGTCAGGCTTGTTGTGCAAACTCTTTTTTACTTGTACTCAGTGGGGACGGTGATGCTTCACACTTTCTTTAACTCAAAGGAAGTTAGCCTCAACTTCCCGAGCTGCACGGTGTCTGTGGAAGCTCTGATCACATGCAATCGGCATTTCGCTGCACAAATGTGTTTCCAGACGTGCTAACATTTTAGTTTTTTTGTTTTTTTGCAGGAACATTAACCCTGTGACTCTTTTATGAGGTTGCCTAATACTGTGTAGGTCTCCCATGTGCCTCCAAAACAACTGTGACTCATCAGAGAATGGACATGCGTCTTCTGATGGTGTCCTGTTGTTAGTGGGGGGCATTTGAGGGGAGGGGCCTCTGTGGATCATCCCAGAGTTACTTGATCAGTTTGGGATCTAGTGAATTTGGAGGCCTTCTCCTTCATGTTTTTGTTTGCAGTTCTTCCGAAAGTCTTTTTGTGAGTTGCATGCTGGGGGCGTAGCACCAAATTCTGGGCCCTGGCATGGCATGGATAGGGGCCCCTTGATGTCAGTGTGCCCCTATCCATGCCATGCCAGTGCACGAGCCACGTGAGCAAAATAAATTTTCATGGGCCCTCTCCCTATTTGGACCCTGGGTAGTCAGGTCCCCTTTTTTCCCCTTTTTTCCCCCACTACTTGCTGCCATCAAGGAGTGTCATTGCTATGGGGTGGGGGTGCCTGGTCTGGTCTAGGTGGGTGCTACATGTCTAAGTAACATCCACACCAATGAATGAAGCCAGGTCCAGAAGTTTCCCAGCAGAACATTGATTTGTCAAGATGGTCGACGTTATTCACTTCTCCTGTCAGTGGTCGTAATGTTCTGGCTGATAGGTGTACACATGAACATCAGAGGGGGAAAAAAAGATGATGCATTCAGTTAAAATATGCTCAGGCACACCAAACACATGAACAATAAATACACCAACACACAAATCATTCATGTTTCTCTTCTTTTCCACCCACGCTGATGTTTCGCTGGCAGCGCTGCTGGAGTACGCAGTCCGTCTGGCACTGGATTAGACAGTCAGCTTCCTGCATCAAAGGTCATCTCTCTGTTATTTATACTATCCATATCTGACTCACACTGTGATTGTTACACAGTGGGCTCGGAGAGACACAATGGATGCATTATAAATGATCGACTCCACATTAAGAACTGGTGGGGAATGATGAAACACACCTGCCTCGTGCCAAAGTGAAGATTATGGTTTTTGTCGTGGCAACAAAGCAGGAAATAAAACGGGTCACGGTGACCGGAGGGAATCGGATCATTGTGTTTGTGTGGCAAAAAGCTGTTTATCCAGACATGCAAACTGTTCATGGGAAAAGAAAGAGGAGCAGTCGGAGAGGAAACTGCGAAGGCCAGACAAACACACGTCGACAAATCCTCCTCTCTCCGCGTCTGTGATTCTCTCGCTTGACTCATATTCTCGAGAATGGATCCTGGCCCTCCGTCAGTCTTTGATGGAGCTCTGTGCACACATCGATCAAACCCCCCCCCACTCCCTGCGCTCCCTCCTCTGCGCTTGGGACGTCTATCTGGATGGGCAGGCTTGTCGCGGAGGATGTGGTCGCTCAGCAGAGCCCGCCCGGGGCCCGAATCCAGAGTCCAGGGGAGAGGGGCCGGGATTCAAACGGCCTCTGCAGCCAAGATGATAATACTCCCAGCGCCGTTTTTATTTCCCCTTTGACAAATGAGAGGCTCAAAGCTTGCTGGGAACCGAGATCGTTTCCTGGATGTAAAGCGAGGCAGCGAGTTTATTTATGTGCACCTATAACTCTGATTTGTAAATGTTGCATATCTGCGGAGACGGCGAGCGAAGAGCGAAGTGCCGCGGATCCTTTATATGCACTCTCGGTTCCAGGAAGAGTGTAAGCATGCATATGCGTGTGTGTGTGTTTTGGCAGAGGAGGCCGGCTGTTGGAGGGATGTTTAATTAGGTTAAGGAGGTGCAGAAGGGAACGGGGCCAGCTACCCTTACACGCCCCGGTCCTCCACACACACTTGTGGGCACTCCACTTCTTAAGTGCACCTGGCTCCTCGGGCCCGTCCACATGTCCGAATAAAAACTTGGACTACTGTGCAGGTTTTCCAGCGCCCACCTGCTGCCGTTCTCACTTTTCATTACTCCTGAAACACAAATTACTGTTAAACCGCTGCACAAAGTTTATTTTAAGTTTCTATACAGCTTATTAAAGTAAATGTAAGAATGTAGGGGCACTTGCTTTTTTACCGTAGCTGCTTTTATCTATAATCTAAGCGTGCACTGTAGGCCTGCGTCTGCACTCAGAGGGCTGTGGCATGAAAGTGAAATCTATGGCGACATTTCCAAACACAGTTCCTGATTTAAGGAGCTAAAACGTTCTTTCTTTCTTTCAGACTTTTGGCCGTCACACGCTTTCAACACAATCTACAGACCTCAACGAGAACCAGCCGCTCTGCTGACGCCCTCCTCCACCCCCGTCCAGCAGGTGGCGGTGACGCGCAGGACTTCACCCAAACAATAACGCCATTATTAAACGAGCGGATTTTTACAAGTTATTGAGAAAACCACGCTCATTAAAATAAACTTCTCGTAAAAATATTAAACTCTGCACTGGGATTTTTATTTTTTTTGGGTCGGTAAAATCATTTTGACCCCCTTATCCCCTTGCGGTGGAAACGCCTCTAATGTTTCCTAATCCCTTGGACAATTTCCTGGAAATGGGGAGAAAGCAGACTAATGTAGTTATGCAGAGATGAAGATGGTTTGAGATACATTTTAACCAGATGTTAAGATGATGTAGATGCTAAATTCTTAAATTTGCAGCTAGGGATGTCTAATCCGATACCGATCTTTTAATATTCAGCGTCCAGGTGCAAACTGAAATAAACATTTCCTCCCCTAGAGATTCATAAAGGCCTTTCTTATCTCTCTTATATTCTCCTAGTGCCTTTATAAGTCTGTTAACGTAGTGTGGAGAGGGTAGCTCGTACCTTGGCTCCAGAAAACCTGTGTTCTCTCCATCGCCACCATAAACTCACTTTTCCACTTGCCTCCGTCTCCAGGAAACTTTTCCCTTCTTTTAAATTCAAAACCCAAAACTGTGGTTTTGGTGCCGAATCAGGTCGCTGGAGTTGAATAACGATCAACTGCTACCACCACGGCAAACAACCACTTTGCACAATTTGTGACTTCATTCTCCAGAGTAAAGTTCCTCCCCACAGCAGACATGTTTAGTCACATCATTTTGGTTCTTCTTCCTAAATTTTTTGGCAGCTTTGACGCTTAACCACCTGGTTTTTGATGCAGCAGGGATGTGGTTTTGGTTTGAAGCACTTAAAATAGGATTTGAAATAAATAATTTGGCTGTAGCCCACAGAGGTGTCAAAAGTACTCACATTCTGTACTTAAGTAAAAGTATGGATACTTGTATAAAAAAAATAAAAGTACTGATTCAATTCCTTTACTTGTTGTACTTAAAAAGTACAATTCATCCGTTGATAATTTTGCAAAATGAAAAAGTTCTCCTAAAAAATCTGGACTTAATTGACCAGATGTCCTCCATGAGCATCTGGATCATTTTTAATAATAAACTGAGGGTGATTGGGTTGTTGTTTTGCTAGCTAGCGTTAGCAATAAGTCATCAAAACACTGTGTTCCCATAACATTGTTGTTGCTAGCTTCCAAAAAATCCTCAAAATGCTAATGATAGCAACAGAAACCACACCATACCTCAATTAGTTTTTGTTTTTTGTTTTTTAACATTAGACCAGTAGTTCTCAAATAGTGGGGTCAGGTGGATTTTCAGTATTAGTGTCTCTATTGATGCTTGAACGATAAACAAGCCTCCAGTCACTAGGTGGCAGCAGAGCTCAAACTGATCAACAGGCTGCCTGTTTAAAACAGTAGAAGAAGAACACAGGAAGTGCATCGTCGACTTTTCTTCTCTAACGCTCCGACGCTGTTGTCGATGTTACGTCTCTTACATCTTGTCACCTGTGGAGGTTAAAAAAACTAACGAGCCTGTTTTTCCAAGAAGAAGTAGAAAGTACAGATATTTGTGTACAAATGTAGGGAAAAGTAAAAAGTCATCAGAAAAAGAAATACTCAAAAGTACAGATACCTGAAAAAATCTACTTAAGTGCAGTAACAAAGTATTTGTACTTCGTTACTTGCCACCTCTGGTAACCCTATACCATTCATTCAGTCATTTATTTTCTGTAACGGCTTGCCCCAGCTGTCGTTGGGGCTAGAGGAGGTCTCCAGTCTATCACACAGAGAGACACTCACACCTACGTCCAGTTTAAAATCACCAATGAACCCAAGCAGCATGTCTTTGGACGGTGGGAGAAAGCTGGAGAACCTGGAGAGGACCCACGCAGACACAGGGAGAACATCTAATCCTCCTAGAAAGGATGCTTAAATTGGCCCCGATCCCAGTCAGGACATCCTTAATTGTAACGGTGTAGGGGTTTGTCCCATGTCAGAATAGAAGTCAAACAGTGCTGTGGACCTCTGTGAGTGGGACACCATTCAGTTTATTATGTTCACAACGAAGGGACGATGCACATGCACGCACGACGTTCAGCGTTTCGGCCTGTTGATGCAAAGATACATGAATAAGTGACCCAGTTTCTTTATACACTGGGACGAAAACATCATTTCCCTTTAGTGCTGTGTTACAAAATCATGGGAAGCACCTTTTGCTGCTTTGCTACAGAGCCACTTTCAATCTGTTAAGACTCTTGCGCAACGCCCCGCTCAGATTTACATACACAAACACACACGGACGACTGAGGATGGTGATAAAGTGTGTGAGACGTTTTGCTTTTTATTTACCTAGAGGTTTAAAAATGCAAATGGCACATCTGGGAATTCTTCACCAGATGACCCCCTGAAATTCACAGACTTCCCCTGAAAGAGCGTCCACACACACACACACGGCGTGATTAGCTGCCCGGGAACAAAACAATATCGCCTCCTCCAACACACACATGTCCGTTTCTGACGAGACACACCTTTAACCTCGGAGAGCCGCTGGTGTACAGCCAGGCGAGGCTACATCACTTCCTTTTGGCGTCTTGACAGGCACTTCATCAGCAGAGTCGCTTTAGGCTTTGAGAGAGCAGTGGAAGAAAAAAAAAAAAAACATAATGATAATAATTATACCTTCACACGTAATGAGCAGCAGAGCCCAAGGGCCACAATACATAACAGCTGGGCCTGGAAGCTGTCAGACGGCTAGATAGTGAGCGAACAGTCCGCAGGCAGAAGTGAGTTGCGGCTTGTGACGCATAGCTGTGTGGTTAGCAACAAGCTGGGGGCGGCATGGAGCAGACATCATAACACACTGTTTGCTGCACCACACATGTTCAAAAGCTCGGTGTCGGTGCTGCTGCGTTTCAAGGGAATCTCAACGACTGTACGTGTTCCCACGCTTTACGTGTTGGAGCAATCACTCTGGAGCTGCTAGTCCAAACGGGCGCATGGGCTGCTCTCCTGACGCGTTTATTGTTCGTTTACCAAACAGAAACCTTTGTGGTGGATGTCAAATTTCGACGTGATTACTCTGCTTTGCGAGGTGTAGGCGATTAATGGTGCAGGTCATGTATTGTAAAGGGTGGGGAAGGGAGAACAGGTCCTGCCGCAACATCTACAAACTCTCAGCTACGGCGCCTCGGGGTTCGGTTTATTCTCAGGTGTGTCTTTTATCACAAACTGTCGTCAAAGTCCTCACACCCATGGGGAGAATACCCATGGAAAGCTTTTTATTAGAATGCCAATTACACAGACACGGAAAGACGATGAAACGATGACCCACATGCAGACAGAGCGTATTCTCAGTGTTTGTTGATGTGAATCTGCTGCGTGGCCGAGACTAAAGCGTGGTCTAATAATTCTGCACAGGATGTTCTGACTTAATGCAAACAAAATAAAGAGGACGTGCAGACGAGGAGGTGGATGTACTGTCCTTTTATACAAGGTCCTGTTGTTTGGATTTGGGACTTAGTCTTTCACAAAGCTACAGAGTTAGCAGGAGTTTTGTGTACGAACACTTGAGATCACCTTCCTAATATTGTGTATGTCTCCCTTGGGCCTTTGAGATGAGGGGCCTCTGTGGATCATCCCACAGATACTTGATCAGTTTGGGATCTAGTGAATGTGGAGGCCAGGTCAACACCTTGTGCTGTTCTTCTTCCTAAAGTGTCTTTGTGGCTGCATCCTGCTGGGGATGGCTGCTGCCATCAAGGAGTGTCATTGCTATGGGGTGGGGGTGCCTGGTCTGGTCTAGGTGGGTGCTACATGTCTAAGTAACATCCACACCAATGAATGAATGAAGCCAGGTCCAGAAGTTTCCCAGCAGAACGCTGAACTGTCACAAGATGTTCAATGTTATTTACTTCCACTGTCGGTGGTTTTAATGTTGTGGCTGACCAAGCTAGAGCATGCTAAGCTATAGGTTCAACATTTATTAGCCCCAACAACAGAAGCAACTTCTTACTTTTAGTGCATGGTGACTGAAGTACGTGCACCAACTAAATTACAAAGCAGAAGTATAAACCAAGCTAACACTTTAGCTTCCAGACACAAATGGTGTGAAACCTGCAAAACACCAAAACCCAACAACTGCTAGCATCTACCTACTATGAAGCCGTTTGATTCTGCCATGCAGGCCTCGTGACAGGCCTGCGGCGCTTCTCTACTCTTTAAAGAAAGAGGCAGCTCAAACACCTGTACCAAACCCTGCTCTTCCCATGAACTCTAATGACAACACAACAGGTACGAGCTGAGCACATTCAAACCGCCTTGGAAGAAACGTGCACACGTTCCAGCTTCAATCTGCAAAACAAAACTCAAAACCTGACTCAGTTTGTTCCCACTACTTTTAATTATATTGACTTTAACACCAGTTTTCTTAGTTCATCTGCATCTACTCAGCTATGCAACACAATTACATCGACGGCTATGACTCAGTGCTTGTTATCTTGCTTGTGAAAACAGACTGAAGCTCATTCTTCACTCAGCCGTCTCGCCTTTTTTTTTTCCCCAGTTCATTCTCACATGCAGTCGCAGATTAAAAAAAAAAAAAGAGCGCCCGTTGAGGAAAGAAAGCCGGTTCACCTCGGGGGCTAAAGGGAGAAAGAAATCAGTTATGGGAGGAAGGGGAGAAAAGAAAACACTGGCAGAATGAAAAGAGTTTCCTGCGAATGTTTGGACAAACAGGTAGAGCGCGGTGATGATGGGGACTGATGTGAAAATGTGAGAAAGAAAGTGTGTTGTTGGATCAGAGCACAGTTAATGTCTTGAGCAGTGTTGGTCCCAAACTTAAGGCTTTTTTCTTTTGCAAAATAGTGATCTAATGCTCATTGCATGTGGCCTCGAGTAGTTTTTTTTAGCAGTAATATACGTCTACACGTTCATCTTTAAAAGAGCTGTGTGCGTTGCATTGACGTTATCTACCCATCTATGCACCTCTGCAATGCTTTTTAATATATTTTAATGTGCAGCAGGGAACGATGTCACCGTCCTGATCTCTCGTTCCACATTTGCATCGACGTTTCACTATACATATAAGTGGCAACCTATTCAGACACCCATATGAGCGGGCTGAGGTAAGGGAGATGGATGAACAAACAGAGTCCAGAAGTGAGATGAGGGCTGTTTTCATTCAAACAGAGGAAACAGCCAGTCAGAGTGAGGCATCAGGAAAACAGCACGTCCAGCAAAATAAATAAAACCGTGGGCAACAACGTCCTCTAGTGGCAGGGCAGTAAAAAATGCTCAGGTCAAGTCAATAAATGTACAACTAATATACTGTTTTATAGCGTGGTGTTTTTGAAATAAATTGCGTTTTTTTAAAATGCATATCAAAGCTCATATCTTATTAGATGCACTATCTGAAGAGTATTTCCATTTAAATTATGTCGGTCAGTGTGGTTTCGTAGTTTACGTCTCGTCTCAAAGACTGACCAGAGATGGAGAGCTGCTGCCTCCTACTGTTGTTGAAGCTCAATTACCACTTCCATATTGTTGTCACAGTATTCCTAACAATATCGTGTGTGCAAACCTCTGGATTAGTTTTATATATCATAATATATAAAGTCAGTGTATAAACTGTAAAAGAATGAGTGAATTAAATTGGGACTGTGAGCAGCTCACGAAAACAAACCCTATCTAAATTGTGGTTTATTTGTAAGGGGGACATTTTACGTTTCTTATATTTAAAAATAAATAAATTCGTATGATTTCTTGTGTATGTAAACGTAAAACAAACCCAATCCGGACAAAAGTGTAGAGCATTAAAACACTGCTCCAGGTGAGGCTCGAACTCACAACCTCGGCATTGCTCTACAGTGTACTGTCATATAAGTACCGCGCGCTAACCGATTGCGCCACTGGAGCTCACTACGCTCAGCCAGCAGTTGGGTTTATGAACGCTCGCACATGCGGCTCTCTCGATCAGCTTCAGTTCAACGATAAAAACAAATAATTAGCAACGTTGGACCCGGTAGTGAAGAAATGGCAAGTTGAGTTGCTGTTGAGCGTTGTCGAAACGTGTCAAAAGGGTTAACGAGCAGAAATACTGCGAATAATGACAACAACACTGGCCTAATAACAGCTAATTTCAGTTTACGTAATGTTAGTAACGGCTTTTGACGTGTTTGAATGAGGAGTCAGTGATGTCACGCACGTAGCGTCGTGACGTGTCACCTTGAAAAACAGGCCTTAATATTTCTTGAATAGCTTAGCACATTAGAACATGTACAACTTTAAGGATCTCTAGGTGTTTGGGCTGGAAAATGCAGAGCTCCTGATGTACATGCTGTGATTGCATCTTATTAAATTACACAAAATGTATTTATTTATTTATTGTTTACATACCTGACAATTATGAGCTACTTCTCCTCTGGCGGTACTTCAGTGTTCCTTTTTCGGGGAACCCCATTTTTCTATAAAGGCCCTTGTCCGGCCAAAACTCTCCCTCTTGTATTTTGTGCTCTGTGAGAGAGCCGTTTCCTTCTTTCCATTTGTTTTATGCTTTACTGTTTCATGATTTAATAATAATATATCTATCTGTGTTATGTCCACATTTTAGGGGCTTGCTTGAGGGAGATCAAGCCGTTCATTCGTTTGTTTTTATGATGATTGAAAGGACACCGATACACACATAACAACGAAGATTACACCGGTTACACATGGGACAACAGCTCTCCATCTTATGTAGTGTTTTAGATCCGTTCGAGACCTCATGTCCTCCACAGAGGACAAAAATCAACTTGCAGGCCTTGAGATCTGTCTGTCTGTCTGTCTATGCACATTTAATACTACACGTATAATCCCATCCGGCTGCTGTCAAAGACCTTTGCTTTAGAAGTATGTATGAAATAAATATAAATGTTACCTGCAAACTTAGCAGGCGTCTGGATAGACAGATACAATATAGAGAATAAAATACAACCATACATAAATAGAAAATACTCACCTACTCATGCACAGTCCCAGACAGAGCATAGCAAATATTAAATATATATCTGAGTGGCTTTGGGGAAGAAACAGTTCCGTGGTCTGGTGGTGCTTGTTTTTGTGCACCTGTATCTCAGCTAACTTTTCAAATGATAGCTTACGGCTCTATTAGTAAAAACAAATATCAGCCTTTTTTAGTAATAAAGTTGCATTCAGTGCCAGAGGTTGATGCTGCACCAATCGATCCAAACACCCAGCCGTCCCTTCAGGCTGCAGGCGTTTGTGCAGATGGGTGCGCACAACAAAGAAGCAGGAAGTCAGATACAATTTTTATTAGGTTTTTTATTTTTTTATTCTTTTTTTTTTTGACAATTTTTGAGGAATTTCACCGCATTATTATAAACACGAGTGAGGACAGCATCAGCAGACATTCTGTGTGGACGGAGAAATATTAAATGAATGCCACACATTCACATATCACTGTTTTTATTAATGTAGACATCGTTATAAGAAGTTCTTTCTCTAAATTAATCAGTCATCTCTAATATATATGAGTATAATTAATAACGTAGCATAAGCTTAACCTTTACTGTAGAAATTCAAAATGACGCGGCAGTACCACGCCACGTAAACCTGTGCGTCAACAAGAATTTACAAACTATAAAAAAATAATCATTAAAAATCATTAAAAGACAGAAATCACCATGTATGTACATTACATCTGTGTGTGCTAGAAAAGCCACAGTATTATGACCACCTTCCTATTATTGTGTAGGCCTCCCTTGAGCCTCCAAACCAGTTGTGACTCATCAGAGAATGGACATGGACCTTCTGAGGGTGTCCTGGGAACATAATGTTGTTAGAGGGAGGGCAATCAAGGAGTGTCATTGCTATGGGGTGGGGGTGCCTGGTCTGGTCTAGGTGGGTGCTACATGTCTAAGTAGCATCCAACCAATGAATGAATGTCAGGTCCAAAAGTTTCCCAGCAGAACACTGAATTGTCACAAGATGTTCAGTGTTATTTATTCTCCTGTCAGTGGTTTTAATGTTGTGGCTGGTCGGTGTAAGTACTGCTATTTTCAGGACGTTTGTAGCACACTGTGTAGAGAGTAGTCACAACTTCGTCATAATGAATCCAGTTTCACAGTACACAGTCCAACTCTCTACTTCCTACACAAAGGTCAATAGTTTTTAACTTCTTCTGACATTTTTTTTTAGAGAAGATGAAAAGAACTATTGTGATAATGAGCTTTCAGTAGCTGTGGTTGTTGGCTGGTCTCGTATTCTTCTTAAAGCTGAGGACGTTCTTGAAGGCGGTTCTAAACACGGAGCTGGAGAACACATAGATAACGGGGTCCAAGGCGCTGTTGAGGTAGGTGAAGCCAATGCAAATCTTAAAGATCTGGGTGACCAGTCTGTAGGTTTTGCAGTCATTCGGTCTTTTCGCTTTGATGTACGCCCCCAGCAGACCCGTGATGACGCTCGGCATGAAGCAGAAGGTGAACACTATACTGATCACCATTACTGCCCTGATGGCACAACGTACCCACTTCTTCTTGTTCATTTGCCGTTGGTTCAGTCGGCAGGCGATGCGGGCGGTGCAGAAGAGCAGCAGGAACCAGGGCAGGAAGAACTCTGCCACGTAGGCCGCGTAATATATCTTTATTGGTAAAGGGGGCTCTTTGTAGGAGTCAAAGCTGCGACAGCGGGAGATGTTGCCGTGCTGGCGTAGCAGGTTGGTGGTCAACAGCGGCGTTCCAAGGGCAATCACAGTGATCCATATCACGCACGTGAGCCAGATGGCCTGAGTTGAAGTCATTTGGCTGATGCTCCGGTGCGGATGGATCACCTTAAAGTACCGATCCAGCGCCACAACTGTCATGAATGCAATGCTGGCAGAGCGATTGACCGTGAGCATGAAGAGGTTGATGCTGCACAACGTTGACCCCAACACCCAGCCTTCGCTTCGGGTGTGGGCGTCGATGCGGAAGGGCACGCTGACGAGGAGCAGGAAGTCAGCTAAAACCAGGTTGAAGAGGAAGATGATGTGCGGCTTCCAGACCTTAATGCGGAAGCAGAAAATCCACAAGGCTAGGATGCTCCCCGGCAGGCCCACGATGATCTCAGTGATCATGACTATCTGCAGGAACAAGTCTCCCTGGTACTCCTGGGCATTGGACAGGCAATGGATTGAGGTGTCATTCTCGTTCATCATTGCAGCTGAGGTTAGCAGTATAACCTCCCTGGCTTTTCAGCAGATCCTTATTTTCTGCAGATCGTATGTTGTTGGCGCCTTCAAAGCGGAGAGAACAAGAGAAAATGGGTTTTAAACAATATATAATGAAGCAAATAGCTAAATGCAGGAGTTTGTAATGTTGACAAAGACAATACAATACATGGATTTGCAGATTGACTTTGTCCAAATGCAATAAAATCCTCTTTATGCACATTTTATTAGTTGAGTGTATTAAAAAAACATGGACATTTTGCGCTTTTGGAAGACGTGTGACATGCAGGATTATTTGGTGCCAAGGAGCAGCCTGGGTACGGTTGCCAGCAAACCAGTAAACTTGTTGTTTTCCCTTCAGTTCGTTAGTCAGAGAGTTCTGCTCAACTAAACTAAACTATCTAGTAGCTGTAACTATTACAAGACGAATCAATATTCACCTCCAACTCTCAGCAAGGACCCAAAAAATGTGAAAGGGTTTGGAGCTCATTTCTGCCCCTGCTTGTTTTCCGTACCTGCACTTTATTAAACGGCGACTTTGAATTGCACGCTCTTTTAAATAAGGTCCAAAGCCCCGAAAAACTGATATGAAGCAAGGGAGACAAAGTTTAGATTTCGGCACTTACCAGTAGCTGGCGACGGATTAGCGCATTCAGAGGACGATCGTCGGTGTAAATCTGACCCAGTGAAAGTGACAGAGTGAGATCAGATCCTCAAGTTATGAGAGCACTGGTTTTCCCCTGGGCTTGTTATGACACGAGTGTAATGATGATTCCAAAGAAAGAATTCGACAAGGCACACAATGGCACCACTGTGGCACGTACTTCTCTAATAATAATTAGAATAGAATAGAACAATAGAACTTTTTATTGTCATTGTCTGGTAACTGAGAAAGAAACACAGTTTAGCAGCTCTCACAGTGAAATGTACGATATATACAAATAAATAGAATAGCATCGAGTATCTTTATTGTCATTTTAACATGTGCAGCGTAATTACGTCCATTTAAAGTCATTCATTCATGGTTGTTGCACAATCGTTTATTGAGCAAAATGGTTGTGTTTTATCAGCATTTAATACATTAAACCATGTGGGATAGGAACTATTTTGTAGTCTGTTGCTTCTGCTTTGGCGGCACAGTGGGAAGGTGGTTAGCGGGACGGTCCCGGGTTTGAATCCATGGGCAGACTGGTTCCTTTCTGTGTGGAGTTTGCATGGGTTCTCTCCAGGTTCTCCAGCTTCCTCCCACCGTCCAAAGACATGCTGGTTAGGTTCATTGGTGATTCTAGATTGGCTGTAGGTGTGTCTCTCTGTCTTAGCCCTGTGATAGACTGGAGACATGTCCAGGGTGGACCCCGCCTCTCGCCCAATGCCAGCTGGGATAGGGTTCAGGCTCCCGCGACCCTTAACAGGAACAAGCGGTTACAGAAGATGATTTAATGACTGGTTCTTCTTTTTTATCGTCTGCCTGACTGCTGCACTTTCTAAAAGTTTGTGACCAGCGTGCGATGGGTCCTTTAATATATTCTGGGCAACCTAAGGCTACGTGAGCTGTCTCAGTTCTTCCCTGGGCCGCTTTTATGACCCCGTGGAAGAAGAACCACACACACAGACAGCATCAGGATGCTCTGCTGGGTAAATTTCTTTACCAGCTCCACAGTTTAGGTCCTTTCTGATGTGGACTATCAGGAAGCAGAAGTCCGACACCCTCTCCACTCCGTCCTCACCTATCAATAAGGACTAAATGTCTGTTTCTTCCTCCTGTAGTCCACAACGATCTCCTTGAACCGCAAGTTGTTGCCTCTTCACTGCTCAGCTGCTCCACTTTGTTCCTGTCCCAGCCTGCTGCTCCAGGTGGGACAGCGCAGCATGAGTAGACCTGTTGGCCATGTACGCAAAACAAATGACATTTCCAAATAAAAGTATTGCGAGAAAATTAGTTTAACACTGGACGTGCTTGTACGACAGTGGTA
Source organism: Planiliza haematocheilus (assembly GCA_005024645.1). Classification (NCBI taxonomy): domain Eukaryota; kingdom Metazoa; phylum Chordata; class Actinopteri; order Mugiliformes; family Mugilidae; genus Planiliza; species Planiliza haematocheilus. The sequence goes on along the minus strand of SRSE01000677.1, from coordinate 186,570 downwards.
TTTTTTTTACCAATAAGGAGTTTTTAAATGAGTAACAACCGCAAAGAGAGCGATTAGTCTGTGGACGGCGCACAACAACAAACTAATTAACTACGAGAGGCAGAGCACCTGGAGAAAATACACACAGACAGGGAAAGAACATACAAACTCTGCACCTCTTGCTATTTGTTTTTTCCTAATTTTGATCCTAATTTTACGTCCCATTCACACACTCCTTCTATCAGAGCTGATATCCAACCATCTATTTGCTTTTTCCAGCTCAGTATTCAACCATGAACCCTCCCCTCTTCCTCCTCCTCTGGCTCACCACTGTCCGACCTTTATGAGCCGTCTGTGACTTTATGGTCACTGACTTCCTTACAGCGCTACCAGTCTCCATTCATGCACCCGAAGGTGTGTTTGCTAGAATCACTGGACTCTGATCGAGGGATCTGCCGTTCATTCAACTGTTTTATTGGAGTACGCACAAAACAAACACACACACAGGACCCAGCGCTGGCACCGCGTCAGGACGGACATCTGCTCTCAGAGGAGCGGGATGATTGTGCTATGAGTTAGTGTATTGTGTAGAGCACGTTGGAGGCTTTCTGAACGCGTCTCTTTCAGCGATTATACGCTGCTTTCTCATTTTGATAAACTATAATATTCATAGCATAAATGTCTGTACTGTACCCTAGACAGAGAATATTACAGACATATGAAAGCAATCTGATTAATAGCCACTATATTTTCTCGGCCATGCCAGCTCGTCTATGGAGAAGCAAGGATAATAGATTTTTATTTTAAAAAAGCGCTTTTCAAGCTACTCAAAGACACTCTACATAAAAAGAACATCAAATCAGTAAAACAATGTGAAATATAACACTAAAAACACAACAGACTGAGCTACACATTAAAAGCAATTTTAAAAAGATGTGTTTTTGAAGGTAGGAAGTTCCAGAGGGAGGGGGTGGCTGCAGAGAAGGCTCAAGGTTCGGATGCACAGCTGAATGCTAAGATCTCCAGTTATCATGCTAACCATGGCTAGTTAGCATCTGCGGTCCACTCTGGACAGGTCTCCAGTCTATCACAGAGAGACACTCACACCTACGTCCAATTCAGAATCACCAATGAACCTAACCAGCATGTCTGGACGGTGGAAGAACCCACGCAGACACAGGGAGAACATGCAGACTCCAATATATTTATATATATATGATGTGATAAAAATCTAATGTGATTGCAGGCGAGGTGTAAAAGCAAAGTACTGAACAAGCAGTGCGAGCTGTCCTTGAACCAGAGGGATGTAAAGTCCAATCCCCCGTCACACGGACCACGTGCCAAAGTGTTTTTGGACAAGGCACTGAACCCTGAGTTGCTCCCAGTTCTGAATGAATGCGTCACTGTGACTGGGAAGCGATTCGAGTACAAATATGTACAAAAGTGCTGCGTGAATATGACGCCATTTGACGTAACATCCTTGGCAGAAAGCACGGTAAATGGTGGCGTCATTAAAATCAGAGGATTCTTCTTCGCTGATACGTTTTCAGAGTAAAAGCATCAGCACAGTCAGTCTAGTATCCATCCATTAATATGTTTTATTATGCTGTATGTCAACACTGTATTTGACTGCAGCGTCTCTGACACACCCAGGTGCTGTGGCTCACGGATAACCCCAGAAACGACCCACAACGAGACTCAGACACGGGATTACACCCGGCGAAAGTTCTGTGCGATACAGACACGCCGAAGAGTCTGGCAGCGCGTCAACACGTTTACTCACACGCTCGTCACTTGTTTAACAGAGGACATGCAAGCAGCCACTTCAGGAGCAGGACCAGTAACTGGGTCCAGGTTTTCATCCTGGGTTTGTCCCTCGGTTCGCTCCTTTAACCTGTGACAGGGACATCACTGTCTCACTCTGATAACATGGAGCAGCTTAATGTTTAGCTCAAGATCCATACACACACACACATGCACACACACACACACACACACACACACATATAGGGAAGTAGAGGGATTACAAAGGCACAGTGACCCATATGCCGGACAGGGATGGAGGCGAGACAGCTAAAAGTGAAGCGGACGCAAGGTAGTTATAACTGTAAACTGCATTTTAACATTATCTTTAATGACTTGAAGACAGGCAAAGGTTGACATTACGTGATCATTTCTGTTGCACTGTGTGAAATAGTGAAGGGATGCGTCTGTGCTCACTGCTAATATTAAACTAATGTTGACTTTATTGCTGTTTGAGGAGGAATTATTGATAGCAGCATGACACCGAGCTGCGTTTGACGGTGTTTTAAAGCCCGGAGTGGAAACCTGTTGACAGTTTTCCAAGCCTCTAATATGTTAAGCAGATCTTGCTACCTGTTAATCCACATTAGAGCATGTGCTGCTCCGCTGTTTGTCCTGTGGACGAGTGAACTGCAATCAGTTATCATTCTAGGTATTTAAAAGCAGTGTAGCAGAGTAGCTGTACCCTCTGCAGAATTTTATGACAGAGAGTGTTGACTGTCGTCCTTCAGACCGTGCATTAACATCAGCAAATAGCCCAGGATGTGCAAGGAAGCTTTAAGTGTTCAAAGTATTTCAGCGCACAGATATAAAACTTATTAGATCTAATCCATCATGGCCGACTGGTTCCTTTCTGGAGTTTGCATGTTCTCCCTGTGTCTGTGTGGGTTCTCTCCAGGTTCTCCAGCTTCCTCCCACCGTCCAAAGACATGCTGGTTAGGTTCACTGGTGATTCTAGCTGTTACAGAACATGGCTGAGGTGTGAATACCGGCCACTTGCAATCCAATTATCCACGCAGAGAGGATGTCAGTGCAAGATCTGAATGGAGCCTAAGCCCAGGCATACACTGTACGATATTTTAAATCCTTTGACTCAGCTCCATCTCAAACTGCACAACTAGATCGCTGAGTTCAAAAGTTCACAGCCTACGATTCATGTTCTCACACTATACGGCCTGATGCTCTGATGCGACTTGACTGCTCACACTGTACGTCCACATACCACATGTCGGACTTTTGCAACGGCAAAAAGAAGTAGAAGAAGAACCTCAGCGATCGTGCATGCTCTGTGCTCGTGGCGCTGCTTCTACTGTGAGATACCTTCCCGAGGAGCCACCAGGATCTCAAACAAGTTTGATTTTCTTGCGAGGACACGATTTGTTAATCTCTCCTCGTTACGCCGCGTATACTGCACGAAGCACGACAAGCGATTGAGCCGAAATTGGGCCCCATTCAAAAAACAGTCGCACGAGTGGAAAACAGTGTATGCCCGGCTTAATACGATTGTCAAGAAAAATATCTGAAGCAATACCCACTACAAGATTACATCTACGTGGCTGCATTTCCAATTTTCTGCATAAACTGGCTCCTTTTAATTGCTAAAGTCTTAATTTTTATTATTATTCCTCACAGTTATAGTAGAAATAAAAAAAAATGGAAGGTACAGCACATGAACACAAAACCAGAATACCCTGTGGTCCAGGGGTCTCAAACTGAACCGTGAAAGGGCCACTGTGGCTGCAGGTTTTCATTCCAACCATGCAGCACCCATGCAGTGGGTGTGGCTGGAAAGTTTTTGTTCCAATCAAGCATGAGGACGCCTGAAATGATTACGTGAAGGCAGTTCAGTTGATTGATTGAGCCAAGTCAGGTGTGCTGCTGCTCAGGTGTTTATTACATAAAGTCATATTGTTGTACCATTGAATGTGCAGCCTCTGGTGGAATTCACATGTTTTTGTTTGTGTACCAGCTGGGGAAAACCTGCCAGTGAATTTATCAGTAAGCTCTTCCTCCTTTGCCACCGGGTTTAGACAGCACCTTAATTAAAGACGTTATTCCCCTGGGGCAAGAAATGCAACCACCTATTAAACCACAACTTTCTTTATTTGCCACTTAGGCCATTGAGTGTGAATGATTTTGTTCCTTTCTGTCAGAGTTAGTGTAGCTGTTCAAAGATAAGCCGATAGACTAGCTTTTTTCTCGGCTGCTCACACAGAAACTGGAACTTCTGCAATGACTTTATATCTGAAGAGCCGCCTTAAATATTAAATTCATTCATTCAGCTTCTGTAACTGTTTGTCCTGAGAAGGGTTAAGGAGAGGGGGCTGGAGCCTGGAGCCTGTCCCACTCTGGACAGGTCTCCAGTCTATCACAGGGCTAACACAGAGAGACACACCTACGTCCAATTTAGAATCACCAATGAACCTAAGCAGCATGTCTCTGGACGGTGGGAGGAAGCTGGAGAACCTGGAGAGAACCCACGCAGACACAGGGAGAACATGCAAACTCCACACAGATTGGCCCCATGGATTCAAACCTAGAACCTTCTTGCTTGTGAGGGAAATTATTATTTACATATCTGATCCTTGCTAACATCACAGGAAATGGGAGTGGACATTTAGTGTTTTGTGATCTAACGTATGCGTAATTTTACTCTAACCATGACAAATCTTTGCAAAAGTTATTCTGCTAAAAACATAAATGTCTGTTTCTCTGTGACAGGGACTGCCTGTGATGATGAAGCACAAGTCAACGGCGCCACTCGCCCCCTCTCGGCTCTCGTCCGTCTCTACGTGTACGCGCTGCACGGCTGCCTCTGTGAGGTGGCCTTCACCGCTGTGTGGGACTGGTGCAGCACCCGGGACAGGAGGCTGGCAGGTCACAGCAGCCTGTGGGCGCTACCCATGTACGCCTCCGCCATCTACTTCATGGAGAGCCTGAGGGCCCGGCTGCTGGCTCACCATCAACCGCTCCCTGTGCGACTGGCGGCCTACACCGCGTTCATCTACCTGTGGGAGTTCACCTGGGGGGTGGGGCTGAGGCTGCTGGGGGCGTGTCCCTGGGACTACTCGCATTATACGTACAACCTGGGAGGACTGGTGACTCTGGAGTACGCAGTGCCCTGGACCGTGGCAGCGTTTCTAGCAGAGCAGCATGTGATCAGGAACACTCTGAGGATAAGACTGCACAACTGAACTGATGATCTGGAACGATGTGCTTCCGCTGTCAGCCAGAAAACAACTCTTTAAACTGTTTGTGGAAACAATACCTGTGAACTCTTGGCATTTACACACTGACTAGTTTCTAATAAATAAATAAAAAAACAGTAGAAACTAATGCTGTGCAACAATGAAATCCATATTCTTGACCTGAATATAGACAGCTCATGTGCTACATACTGTGAGCTGCAGATATGTATAGCCTGTATAAAAACATGCAGCACCTCAGCACCATGAACAGTATTTAAAGGGGAATTACCTTTTTTTACAAACTGGACCTTATTTCTGGCATAAATACGATTGTTTACTAACCCATATAACTCTTATTTGGAGTTGTTTGGACGATATTTACATCCATTTATATCCATATAGTGGGAGTGAATGGGGCACCGAAATGCAGCTGCTAAATAACGCATTATTTGCCGCGAAACTTGTTAATTTCACTAATATTTTGTTATGATACGCTCGTGCTATTCCCCGTTGAGTCCAGAGTTACCTGTTGTCTATTTGCGGATGTGCAGCGGTTTGTTGTTCTTTGGCTAGCTGTTCCTCCACATCCTCCTTTCAACGAGCTCCTCATCCGTATACTCTGACTCAAAACGGTAAGGGCTTCCATCCTAAACAAAGTCGTCGTTCACAGCCTCAGAATCGGAAAAATATTCAGCCTTGTTGCAAAAAACTACCAGTGGCAAGTTACAGGTAAACAAGCCGACTACTGCGGGTGCATGCGGCGCTCAGAGATGACATCATCCAGGTTAGAGGTTAGCAGGTCAATCTTCAGACCCCAGATGATGATAACAGGTAACTCTGGACTCAGCGGGGAATAGCACTAGTGTATCATAACAAAATATTGGTGAAATGAACGAGTTTCATGGCAGATAATTTGTTATTTAGAGGCTGTGTTTCGGTGCCCCATTCACTCCCATTATATGGATATACACCGATCTAATATCATTCAAATGACTCCAAAGTTATATGGGTGAGCAAACAATCATATTTTATGCCAGAAATAAGGTCCAGGTTGTAAAAAACAGTAGTTCCTCCTTTAAAAGTACTCCATGGCATGTTGTTAGATGGGATAGCGTAGCCGGAAGCCTTCTCCGTGTACAGCAGCTAAAGGTCAAATAACTTTTATAGTGTTATCTGTCATGTTGCCTGTGATGTGTGTGTTGCTGTTCAGTTCTTGGTCGTCAGCTGTTTTTTTGGATTTTACTTCTTAGTCATTTTTCTTCCTCGGCGTGCTCCATTTGGGTTCGGCTTCACCAGGGTTGCTAGGGAGTAACCCGAATACGTTCTGACCAATTTCTGAACAATAACGTGTCTTTTAAAAAGAAATGGTGATGATTAAAATTATCAGGAAGAAATGATGAGAGGCGACTCCCCCTGGCAGTGCAATGGACGTCATATGTTAACATTCCCGATTGATTCATGTGCATGGCTGAACAAGCAAGTCTCCATTACACATTAATTGGTAATAAAATACCACTGATGCTAATGAGCAATATGAGCTTTGTGCAGCGTGGTTAGTATAAAAACCTGAACAATAACACAATAAATTTGATTCGACTGTGTTTAGAATTAGTAGATGTGAATAATTTATTGTGTTTTGTCAAATTCAGATAAACACGGCATATGCAATGCATTTAACAATGACCTTTTACCTTCAGCCCGTGAAATAAGATCATCAGCACCTGTATAGATTACTGCCACACTGGAGAATTCCTGGGAAATACGTACGCTGGATATAATGATAACCTGGCACAAAGACGTGTATCTGGTAACAGGATGATGTTCATGATACTTGTTCAAACTCGTCATTCTTTCAGCAGCTGGGATTTTTATAAAGAACTCACGGAAACAATGTGTCGGGGAAACTATCACTCTTTCACATCAGTCATTTTAACTTTTAATGATGTTTACGGATCAGTTCATTTCTTTCAGCACGAATAAAAAACTGCAAGCAGCGACGGGGCTGAGGGCTGCTTTACCGTCAACAGCTTCCTCTGCTTGTGTTGGTGCATTAAAAAGTTTTATTAACTATTGGCAAAACTTAAATGAGCACACTGTTTACACAACTTACTGCATTTGATAATACACAATACACAGTGCTTTTTATCGTCCGGTAGAACAGGAGCTCTCCTCCACATGTACACTGTTTGTGACGCTGTAGGTGAAGCTTAGGGTCGCTTCCGCTCTGGGTTTTGGACAACATACAGGGCGATGGTCCCCTCGTCTCTCTGCCACTGGTATCTACACAAAAGACAATGCATTTGATAGGTCAAACTATAGAGCAGTGGTTTCCAAAGTTGGTATGTTAGGCCTCGTCCACACGTACCAAAACCATCTTTTCCCCTCTGTTTTCCCTGGCATCGTTTCAAGAATATCTGCATCCACACTTCATCACTTCATACTCCACTTATATAGGTGGCGCTGTTTCCGTTTAAGGCAGAGCATGCGCATAAAGCTTGAGCGCTGTTTACAAACCGGCTTTAGAAGAAACCAAACTCAAGGAGAAATGATATTTAGCCCTAGTAACCATAATAGGCTCAATATCTTCTCCAGCAGGAACACGAGCATGTAGTCCACCATTGTTGGTGATGTTGTTAGGAGACGTCTCGCGGGATATAAGACGTAGAAGGCTGCTCGAGGGGTGTGGCCATGGTGGCGATGACATTATCGACACGCTTGTATGCCTCGACGTTTTCGCCGTCCACACAAAAATGCAAGAGCTGCCTGGGACCAGGTTTCAGAAAAGTGCGTTTTAAGGCGATGCGTTTACAGGATTCGTGTGGCCGATCGACCAAAACGATGCAAAACATCTGCGTTAAAACCAAAAAGCGTCTCCGTGTGGACAGGCCCTTAGAGGGTGACAATTTTTTGGGACTCCCACGAGTTATGGTATTCCCGCGGGAGTCACTGTTGGTAATGTGATAGTAGGGATGGGGATAGAGCAAACAATCAACGGGAGTGGGCGGGACCGGGTCGGAGGACGCCCAGCTTTAGACAACAACATAGGGAGCGGGACGGGATTTAGGAGTCTTCCTCTTGGGATTTTGCGGAACAGGATATTTTTTTGACGGGCTCCCACACAAACCTGTTAGACTGAACATATTACACAGTAAAGTTTACTTTTGTTTGGGTCGTGAAGATTTTCTTATGTACTAAATGGGTCCTAGCATAAAAAGTTTGGGAACCACTGCTATAGCGTCACGTCCGGAAACACAAATTTGGTCAAACAGTCTGCACACTGAGTGGAAAAGTTTTTGCCAGTTAATAATCTTGACTTACTGGGTCTGCTCAGGAATGAGTAAACTGTCTCCTGCTGAAAGCCCAAGTTCCTGCTCATGCATGGTTACCCTTGAAGATCCCTCCTGAGGAGTGAAAGATTTCAGATTAGATGCTGAGAAAGCAGATGTTTCAGACATATTTGCATATTGCGTCCGTTGGGACATGCATCCGTTGGGACATGCTCCTCAGGCGTACCAGTTGCCAAATCCACACGTCATGTTGGTGTACCGTCGTCTCCGTCAGGCCGACTCCAAACACCATCGCCTGTTCAGGTCACGAGAAAGAGACTCTATCAGCTCTGTCATCATCATAACATTACATCTGTTCCTGTCGGAAATTTACAACCGTGTTTCGCTGGCAGTCAAGAAATGGCGCTTTGTGAATGGTCAGCTACGCGGAGGTGTAGACACCGTGAGACGCTTTGACAGCAGACGACATGTACTGTCCACATTGTGTGAAGAAGTATGAGTCGTTCAACGTTCAACTGTGCTTTCAGGATCCCGACGTGACACATTAATGTCATGATGGGTTGAAAGCATATCAAGAATGACTATATATGTAAGTCTGCTTTCAAGATATTCCTCTATTAACACCATCTCATCCTCCATGCATGGACAAAGCGGAGTAGAAACGGAAAATGATGTCCAGTTAGAAACAAGAAGTGTTGTCCCTACATTTGCAGTATATGTAACATTAACAGACAGAAGCAACAAATGGGAACTTTAAAAACACAGCAGATTCTCACGTGTCCTCTTTCCAATCAAGAGAGTTTCTGATGTGTAACACCCACAGTTGCTCCTACTTAAACCTCCTCAACTCCTCTAGAAGTGAAGAAGCTGCTTGGATAAAAAAAAAAAAAAAAAACCTTCAACGAAGTTCAGTTTTCTTTCTTTAATGCTTTTTCATATGTTTTAAGATTTAAGGTGCTGCAGGACCTAGACGCTGCAACATACGTACGTACCCTATGGTGGTGCAAGCTATTTATACGTGTACGTCATCAGTTTGGCTCGCTCTGCCGCCCAAACGCTAGTCTGCACTGCGTCTTTTTTGCCAATCTGGGTCATTTCTGTTTATACTTGCTGCTTCAATCAAAATTTCACTTAAGATAAGTCATACAAAATCGATGTTTACTGATCCAAAACAATCAATTCAAAAATTGCAGAGATGGCGAAACAGCCTGAAATACTAAAGAAGAAACACGCCTCTACCAAGCGGACCAATCACAGCTCTTGTAGTCACATTTCTGGGGAGGTGCACATCAGGCTACGGGTCTGGGCCATAGCTATGGTGTCAAATTGACCCCGAAGCCTAAACTGCCTATAAATGTGAAATAGTTTATTCCAATGAGCCGCTATCTGATTTTCATTACAATAAATAAATAAAAACTGTGAGTACCTCTGTCTCAAACTGAGCGCCAAACATGCTGACGGATCCGTTGCGAAGCAGCGGCCTCTGTTTGTCCAGCCAGGCTTTGAAGGAGAAGGGCGACATCACGTTCATGGTGTTCATGTGGAACGGGGGCTCTCTGAAGATTTCATCTGTGCATCCCAAGATAAACATGTCACCATTTCAGAGTTTACAGTGACTGGACACAAAAACCGTATCAGGATCAGTGTCTGAATGACTCACTCGGGTCAGGTTTTCCTGTTTTGCACTGCTTCGACGCCATGAACCTACAAGTTAAAGGTCAAGCAAGCCAACAAAATTTAACTAAATGCTCAGATCCAATGGAGCACATGCGTCAAGATGAGAAGACGTCTTACTCTTTAATTATTGGCACCAGTTGGGTTCCCAGGTCCTGACAGTAGAACCACTTCTCAAACAGAATATCAGTGGTGTTGTCCACATAGTACCTGAAAGCAACAACACATGCTAATGTTAGCGCTGCTCTGAGTACAGCATTAAATTATATGGTTCCTCTGGTTCTTCAGGTTCTTAGGCTGAAAATGCAACGATGCATCCATGTCAGGACAATCAACATCAGCAACCAGCATCTCCTGTATTTTGCATTGCATCATTCTCCAACTACACTTATGTTTTCATGGTAAATGTTTTCCACAGTTTCACTTTGTCTGCATATTTCTGGATAAGCCCCGTCCTCTACTTCCTGCTATTTGTCTAATCTAGAAGAGATGAGGTTCAGCAGTTAACCTCAGGCAGTCGGTCTCAGTCAGCAGCCGCCTCCTCTCCACCACCAGTCCCACGGTGTTGGCCTGTCTCTGGGGGGAGTGGGGGATCCGAGCTGGCAGCAGAAACATCTACAAATGGGGTAGAAATAAGAGAAATGGGACAAAGTTCATAATTTTTCAGGAAGCGTTAAAAGAGTGTTTTAAAGATGCACACCAAAATGTGGTAATAGTATGAATGTAATAATAATTAAACCTCACCTCTCCCTCTTTGATGTGCACGTCCTTATGTTTGCCGTTTTCAATCACCTTCAGACACATGTCCCCTTTCAGCTGGTAAAATAACTGTTTAAAATAGAGAGGACAGTACTGGGTTACATGCTTATCATCAAAGCATGTGCATGCGCTGGGCAGTACTGAGTTGCGTTGTGGGTAATGCAGGCGGCAGGAGCAAGAATGCATGTCCGTTTTCCAGGAACTGTGTGAGGAGATATGAGCCTTTTAACACACAATCATAAGGGCTCAGAAGGTGGCTGTTTAAATGGCGGTTTAATGTTTCAGCATTCATCAATAAGGATGATTTAAACGGTGGTGCAGGTAATGGAGGAAGAGCCACAAATGTGAAGTACTTAAAGTATAAAAGTATGCAAAATTGGATCTGTCAGACTTCCCTTGTTATAAATAATACAACCAGACTTAAATATTATAATTATTCACAACTTTTCATTTAATTTTAGCTACAAGAAACTGCAAAAAGTATAATATTCCCCTTAAATACAGTAAAATACAGTGAAGTGGAAAGTAATACAAAAGTAACTACAGTAACTTTGAACTGTGTACATGCACTTTGCTTGTGTAAATACACCACGAGCTACAGGTGGTTTGCCGAAAATAGAAATACTTTGAAATCAGAGGAGCACATCTGTGTCAAAGCCAGTGATTCAGCTTCACGGAAACCGGCTCTGTCGCTCCTTTATCGCTCTTCAAGGCTAGTCAGCCATCACCAAGCTCGGCTATTCATTCAGAGAGACAAACAATTCACGTACCTACGCCGGCAAACGACTCGGCTAACCCTAACCTTGAGGATGTGTCTTGTAATTGAGCGGCCTTTTAACTAGCGCCGTTAATCAATAAAATTTTACTCGACTACCTACTGAATATGTGGTTTCTTTTATTTAGTTTTATTTATTTTATTCTCACTTATTGCATATGTGGAGATGTCAGATCTTGTTGCCAGAGGCCAGGAAAGAGGCCGGGAGTTGGACGGCTGTTTATCTCACCTCTCTAAAGGTCATAAGAATGAGCTCCAGTGTTTGTTTATTGTTCAATAGCACCTACAGCTGTTCACTGAATCATGACCAGCAACCCTAGGTCACTAGGTCACTAAAATACCTTCGCCAAATCATCCGTAAGGAGACTTCTTATAATGCGTAAGCCAGTACAGTGAGCGAGATAAGCAAGTTACGGCCTGCTCTCCACCATCACGTTGATAAAAGAAGAAAGAAGTGGAGCAGCTGGCTTTCGTAAAGATAAGCTATTTTCAGGCTCTCTGGATTTTAGGGCTGCAAGTTTGATTGAGGATGAGTGGCTTGTTGGTATGATTGGTTGAAAATGTTGGTTGCATGGTGCAGAAAAGGGCCAGAGAGGCAGAAAAGCAAAAAGTAAAAGCTCTTTAATGTGACTGTCAGTCAACACACAGTCCTGACAGCGAATGGTTCCCATTACAACTAAAAACAACTATTTGCGGTTGCCTGCCAGAATAATTTTTTCAAGCATTGCAACACTGTGGTGGAACTTGCCCCGGTCTTTGGGAGATCATGCAGTTTAAAAGTGAGAAGTGAGATCACGGGGGGGGGGGGCTTTGAGAACCGACGTTTGTGTTAGATAACCAGTGTCGTTTCCCATTAAATGCACGCAATGTAATCAAGAAAGGCTCTCACCTCCTCCCCTTCCTCTATGTGATAATCCTTTCTGGTGTTAGGACCTCCAACGAACATGATGAGCAACTGGGAAAAGTGCCTGAAAAATTAAAAAAAGAGGAATTAAAGCATTTCCTCAAACAGTTAAGCTTTTCTAACACAAACTCCACATGCGAATATTTGCATCTGCAAAGAAGAACACGCTGAAATTACACAATTACTCTCGCTGTTTACTGTCAACAAAATACTCACATGAGTTTGTTGCAAACCGGCGGCAGAAATGCATTTTGGTTCTGTGCTATCCAGCTCTCGACGTTCACCAGGCGAGGAAGGTCGCTCATTTTCTCAAACGATCCGGGCTTAGCGTTGCAGTGTTGAATCTCTGTGACTGACTGACCTCCCTCACGCTTGTTCTTGTGACTGTTCAAAACATGAGGACACTGAAAGGCCAAAATGCAGAAGTTGGTCTGTCGGCCGGTTGGGGAGGAGCTCCCGGTCCCAGGTGAAAGGTCCCTGGTGTTGTCATAATAAGTGACTAAGTGAGGCCCACACACTGCTGCAGGAAAACAAGATGAAACCTCCTGGAAATTCAGTATGTTAGAGAGCAGTGTTTGTTTTTTATCCAAAGATGCATAAAATAACAGCACATTTGATAGCTACGTTATAAAACCCTTACTTTCAGTCATTATACGAAAAATAGTAAAACTTCAAAGAATTTAAGACAGTGCGGGTTATTTGCCCTTTAAACTAAAGCTCAAATAATTTATTTATTTTACAGCAGGTGTATCGATTTAACTGCCCATTACATGGAGCTGGTTGACACACGAGGCAAAAACAAAAGCTCCTCCACGTGTCACCCTCCGTGCTCATGATCCAGCCTCAGATGAACCTCACCTGCCTGAATGAGAGCGGGGAGATTTAAGGATACCGCAGACTAAACCAAAAGTTAATTCAGGCATTTTTTCCTGCCGCAACATGTCTGTGTGGGCGGAGCAGTGGTGTGCCGGTGGTTAGCACTGATACCTCCCAGCAAGAAGGTTCTGGGTTCTAATCCATTGGGGCCTTCAAAGTTTCATTGGTGATGCTAAATTGGTCGTAGGTGAGCGTGAAGGGTTGTCTGTCTCTCTGTGTTAGTCTTGTTGCCCAATGACGGCTGGGATAGGCTCCAGCAGACCGCAACCCGTGTAGTCTAACAGGTTAATATAAAAACTATACACCTACTGTAAAATCTAGATTTTCTATCCAACTTAATATCGTTTGATTAACTTTAGTTCATGTCTGTTATTTAGAGTGTTCTATAGATTTATTAAAGTATGAATGGACTCTAATGAGGTGCAAATTAAGTGTTGTAGAGTAAATTTCAGTTGACAGACGACAGCAATAACAGCAGGTAAGCTTAATGAATAAACTGAACAATGCACTTTAACGCTGTAAAAAGTTAGATTGTATTGTACTCTTCAGTTCTAACTGTTACTTATCTCCTGTGTGTTTATCGGCCGTAAACAAACACATTTATTTGGACTGAATACATTAAAATTGCATCTGTCATTTAACCATCAATTAAACCATTTTGGTTTTATAACTCTAATCAGATTTTTCTTTGAGGATAGATGCAGATATAGCTTTATAGGCAAAATACTGAGCAAAACCAAAAAGTGCATCTTGCTTTTTCTGTGCGTACCTGTTCCCTCATGGACTTATTCATTCATCACATTCTGTTTCTGTAACTGATTGTCCTCTGGAAGGTCGGGGAGCGCTGAAGCCTATCCCAGCTGTCATTGGACGAGACAGGCTGGGGTCCACCCTGGACAGGTCCCCCAGTCTATCACAGGGCTAACACACTCACACCTACGGCCAATTTAGAATCACCAATGAACCCAACCAGCATGTCTTTGGACGGTGGGAGAACATGCAAACTCCACACAGAAAGGAACCAGTGGGGCCATGATGGATTAGAACCTAGAACCTTCTTGCTGTGAGGCATTAGTACTAACCACCACACCACTGTGCCGCCCCCTGATGGACTCAAGAGTACATAGCAACAGTAAGCACAACACAGCAGTTCTTCTTTTCTGACATGACGCAAGTTTTGTTTTGGCACTTCGATGCATTTAAACAGTTCCCCGGATGAGGTTTGGATGGTTTTGGTTCCTCAAAACGGTATCCCACATCCTCCATCTCTTTCACACTGACTGATACACTTCTATTATATATGTTCAGTTTCATTTTTGGCACTTGATAGCAAGATATTGTAGGCTCCAGCAGACCCTGCGACCCTTAACAGGAACAAACAGTTACGGAAGATGAATGAATGAATGCCTGTATTTGTTTTTGTGCTGTTTACGGCCCGTGCTGCTGTGATTCTGTAAACTTCCCACAGTGGGATCAGTAAACAACTATGTTATCTTATCTTTTCTCAGCATTCCTTCTATATTGTCAGCCCTCGGGTCTTTTGATGTATTGAAACTCCTCTGTAGAATCAACCACTTTGTCACTTTTCGTTCTTTGCCCATAACAGCTACATGTACGCGGGTCATTGTGTATCTAATCAAGATGTTTTCCTCAAAACACTGCAGTTGTGATTGAAGAAACAGTTGCAGGGATGCAAACTATCATCGCTGAAGTCTACTTATGTCTGCTTTGGGTTAGGTCTATTTGCATCTCATTGGTACTCAGGTTTTAGTGAAGCTCTATAAGCCTATATATATGACAGAGGCAGTATGGGACATATATCTTATGTCTCTGTGGTTTATTTTATTTCTATATATGCAGCACTATGCTAATCTCCGCAGTTATGGCTTAGCACCCTTATTACATTTACCACATGCATGTTCTTGTTCATATTTTAATGCAGTAAAACTATCCTGCACTTCTTATTTCTTTTAACCTCAGAAGGCATTATCTTCTCAAATCCAAGTAACACTGTCAAATATCAGATATGATGCCACTTCTTGGTCTTTTTCAACTTCCTTCTGTGCATCTATTACTTGGACATTACCAGTACTAACATTAACTTTTGACTTTGCTGATATTTGCATTGTGCTCCATCACGCATCAATGATAACCAGTTTTATTAACTTCTGATATAATAATTATGCATGTTTTTATTCCTTCTTTACCCTGATTACCTGGATGAAAGATGACTTTAATCTTAACTCTCTAGCATCATCAGGGACATTTTTGTACATTTGGACAAATGCTTCCGCCTCATCTAGTCATCATTTTGGCTGTGTTAGTAAATGTGGCACATTTTGTTGTAGCAAAGTCTCTCTATACACAAAGTTAATAAAAAATGAAGAGACATTAAGGACAAAAATGTCCACGTCCAAAAAACT
Organism: Planiliza haematocheilus; assembly: GCA_005024645.1. Lineage (NCBI taxonomy): Eukaryota > Metazoa > Chordata > Actinopteri > Mugiliformes > Mugilidae > Planiliza > Planiliza haematocheilus. The sequence continues at coordinate 170,902 of SRSE01000677.1, read as the reverse complement.
GCTACAAAAACCTAACTGATTAATATTTGTTTCTACTTTTGTTTCTGCATAAATCTTTTAAACCGCTTCAGCACTTCAGCAAAAATTCAGTCATTTTTTAACAATTTTAACCTTAAATGCCAGTTTGATTGATTAAAGTCACTGTTGTTTTTTATTCAATTTTCCAAAAAATTAATGTAGGGAGGTTTCAAATCAGTCTGTGATATGACTATTAGTTCACTATTAGTTTGACCAAAATATTTATTATTACTTTTTGTGTAGCATCAGATTTAAAACTTATATTTGCGGACAAAAATGTCCCATTGACTGCCATTAAAACCACATTTCTTTAATAATAAAAATCGTCAAATTTGTTCAGAGGTTTATGCAGAAAAGGGCAGTAAAAATATAAATCAGTAAAGTTTTTACAGCAGTTTCTTGGACGTGGACATTTTTGTCGGTAATGACTCAAGAAGGTAGCAAGTTAAACTGATGCCCGAGTCTGATAATAAAGTCCTATTCTTCCTGCTAGTCAACATTAGCGCTGCTCTCTTTAGCATTAGCTCGCATCTCTTAGGAGGTAGGCCTCGCACTAGCTATCTTCCACTACTTGCTTCAGGCCGTGACTATTTCATTTTTTAATGTTGTCTGGCTAAATCCCACAGCTCCCTGCCTGAACCACATCTCCCACTCGCGATATCGTTTAAGTGCAAACCCTATCGTCACATTGTGCTACAGGTGGTGGGGGGTAGCATTCCGGAGCTAGCTGCGCTGCTATCTCGTGTGCTAGCCACATTAGCGTCGTTAGCCTCGGTGGTCACGTGATTTGTGGCGGTGCGTCATGACGATAGTTGCTGCTCAGCGTGTTGCATGCCCCCCCCCCCCCCCCCCCCCCCCCCCCCCCAAAAAAAAAAAAAAAAACACCGCTAGCTTTGTAGTTAGGAATTTATAAACTCCTAGCACACATTAAGCGCATGTTTAGCCGCTAGCATCCGACGCCACCGCGCGTTTTTTTGTGGATGTGTAAGATATGAATATTGTTTCGGGTTCACGAGCCCAATACGTTATTGTATAAGAAGTGATTCCGGTTCAGTGGGAAGGTTTGAACTGCTCTCTGGAAAGTGACCATTGTTGTAATCAGGTCGAGGCTGTTATCGTTTCCACTTGCTGACTTTTCTGGTGTTTTTTTACGTGTTTACGGCAGACAACAGTGCAACATTTTTAGACTGTCATGAAAGAAATGTCAAGGTAAGTCGTGCATGCAGCACATTTCCCACTTGTGAACGTTTTTCGGTCGCGTTTAAGACAGTCCTGAAGAATAGGCTAAATGCTAACGTTAGCCAACTGTCACAACAACCAAACAAGGCCCGCGGTCACCGTTGCCTGGCTAGCTAGCATGGCTCGCTGTCGAGCAGTGGCTGCAGTGTAAACGTGCACTAACAGCAAAAATAATTTCCAGCTGTGTGTTTTATTTAGCAAATTGGCAACTTTTACACAGCACAACCGGAAAGCGAGTAATTACTTAAACCGTTTCTTCCGTAGCAGCCAGCTAGCGCTTGCTAACTCGCTTCCAACCTGTTTGTAGACTCTAACGTTCGCCTCCATCTGTTGAATAGTGGCACATTTAAAAAGAAACGTTTTTAGTGCTTTTTTAAACGTGCACACAAATATAGAATCGGTGATAGTTTTATAATTTTTTTTATTATTTTGAGTAACATAGTGAGCGCATTGTTGTCAGTGGATTGTTTACACATGAGTTCGCGGTAATAGTAGGGGAGTAGTAAACGTGCACCGGTCCACGTCTTGTCTATATCTTTCAAATACAGGATTTAAAATGAACGTAGTAACGTCAGGTGGCGGGATGTAGTATCTGTTATTTCTTGTGTGTTGCGCCTTGCTCCATGTCGTGTTCCTCACAGCACCATGCCTGGTGGGCAGCAGCAGCCTCAGAAACACTACGGCATCACCTCTGCCATTAGCCTTGCACCCCCACGAGAAATAGATCACCAGTACACCAAGAAGCTCTGTGATGCTATGAAACCTTTTGGGGTGTTTGAAGATGAAGAGGAATTGAACCATAGGTGAGGAACATCATGTACAATTTTTATTTTTTTGTTTGTTTGTTTACAAGTACACCGCTATCAGACGTGTGCAGAATCAACAAACGTTTCTCCAAAATGATAAAACACTCATTTGGCAAAACAGTGACATTGAATACATCATAATGTAACAGTCCTGCACCGTATCTCCCCTTCATGACTGCTTGAAATGTTCAGCTTTTGTTGAAACGGTGTCAGAGACGTGATTATTCACTAAAATGGGGTTTGTTAAAGTAATAGAAACGTGTCAGTACAACACAACACAAGCCACAATCTCCGAAATGTAAGCAGAGTTGAATCAGTTTTTATTTCTACCTCGTCACCCTCAAGCAGATGAGTTCTGCTCACGATTTTTTCCCCTTGCATTAATGCGTTTTAGGGAATTTGTATTGTTATTCCTATCGTAAACAAATGCTGAATACCATAACCTTAATGAAGATGAGATTAAGTGCAGGACTGTTTTATAAGAAATTGCAAGTCTACCTAATGAACTGTCAACTGCGTATCTAACTGAAGCCTAAACGGACACTTTTTAATATCTGAAATATGTCTGTTGTTTCCATTCTTACTGTTGGATTGTAAAAGAAGCACTTGGTAAAAGCTGTGTTTCGTTTCAGACTTGCAGTTCTTGGGAAGTTGAATAACTTTGTTAAAGAATGGATTGCAGAGATCAGTGAATTAAAGGTAGGTTCTGCTGTGGTGCTGGACTCTCTTTGAGTAAAAGCTTTCTGAGTCATTAATAGTGACCGTGGGCGGCTGTGGGTCAGGCACTAGAGCGGTTTGTCCGCTGATCGACGGGCCCCTCCACATGCCACAGTGTCCCTGGGCAAGACACTGAATCCCAACACTGCTCCCGATGCCAGGCGAGCACCGTGCATGGCAGCTCTAATGTCATCGGTGTCTGTGTGAATGAGAAACGTATTAGTGCAGACCCTCTATTCAGCCAGAAAGAGAAGTTATTAAACGCCTTCTGCTGTCGTACCATTCAGAAGAAATTTGTTGTACCGACTTTAATCATCCGCGTTTCTTTCCTCTTTTCAGAACCTTCCACCGTCAGCTATTAGCTGTGTTGGAGGCAAGATATTTACATTTGGTTCATACCGACTTGGAGTTCACACAAAAGGTACGTGTAGTTATTATTTTATCTAACATTAAACGCCAATGTAAAGACAGAGGCAACAGAACATTACTGCCACAAAGCACTGCACCCTTTCCAGGCGGGCGAGCGTTATTGTTTTTGACTCGACTACACTAAAGCACATGCCTGGTATTGTCATATTCGTCTGCCATTGATTGTTTTGTGAAAAGACCAGTTTGGGGGTCAGAAAGCTTTTGTCAACAGTGGCCTAATATGAACTGAATGTGGTCTGTTTAAGAAATTCTTTTAAGCAACAAAAGTTGAAATGCAAACCATTATTCCTGAAGCTGGCACTGTGTGATCAGACTGTCGCGAGATTGTGAAAAGATTAATGTTGACACTTGTTTCAGATATTTGTGGTATTTCCACAGTACTGGATAATGTTGGCACTTCTTGCGTATGGCTTTGCTTTTGGCCAGCTGCTCCACAATGCTCCCGCACGTCAGCTTTCAGGCCAGACTGCGTGCTCAGAGTCTTCTAGCTTCTGTCGTGTATTCGACCTCTGTCACAAATGTAATTACTTCTCAGCACGCTCTCTCTAGATAAGGCATGCTAAAACAGTCTTGCGATACAGGAAATGCAATATATTTAAAGTGTGTTTTTATCAAAGAGTATTAGAAAAGTCAGTCATAGTGCTGAAAATGGGTGTCTGAAGGCAAACAACTCCTACAAATGAGACGTTAAGCCAGGGTTGATTTATTTATTTTTTTCTCCCTGTGTGTGTTAGAGAATAATTTCTCTTCCCTATGTGTGATTACGACTGGAGTCAGTTATCTGCCCTACTTTCTCTCTGAGGAACATGCCAAGGCCATGGTCCCTCTTTGGCGTCTTCACTGTCTGGCTGTCGACAGCTGGTGTGAATGCTTATCTACGTGTTCATGCACCATACCCCATTGGATTTAAGCTTTACTGTTTGTGCCTTGAGAATTGAGGTGGACTCATGCATTTATGATGTGATGACGAAACTTCTGTTCTCCTCGAACGAGCCCAAATAAAGTCCTTCAGCATTAAACATATAGGACTCTGGTTCTTCTTCTTCTTCATCATCGGCATCACCACAAATTCCTCCCTAACTGACATTTGCAGTTCACCATATAGCACCGCTTTTACTAAAAGTAGGTCAAACGAGGTGTCGACAATTAACTACAGGCAGTTATAGTCATATAGTCGAGCCCGTTACTTCTACGCTAAGCGAGCAATTTGCTCTCACTCTCTGGGATGCGAGAGTAAGAATAAAGTTTGTGTTGGTCAAGTAATTTGTATTTCACGAGAAACTTAAATGCCAAATTCCCATCTCTGGTTAGCGGTCACACTGCGAGTATTATCATCGATCTCACAGAGCATTTCTGCTATTCTGCATTAACCACTTCCAACTTTTGACCGGTCACAGAATAGTAAGGGGACACCACATGAGAAACCCAATTCTGCCCGGTCGGCGTGATGGGAACAAACTTTGAGAACTCCCAAACGATGGTTGTGAGAATAAAATGACGTCATTTTCGTTCTCGCAACCCGTGATGCGAGAACACATTTCTCTCTAACAGCCTTTAGTTTTAAGGACATTCTGTGGTGATGACAGCAGGAGGTGTTGTGAAAGACGGACCCAAGCATTTTTGAAAGTTGTCTGCCATTTTCACAACTGTTTCAAAGGTTGACCTCTGGTTCTATCTGACACACTAGTTCAGAAGGTATTAACTAGTTGATTAGTTTAGTAGTTGACTCATCACATTGCTAAACATATCTTCTGTGTGGAAGTACTTCAAAGAAAACAAAGAAGAAAAACAGCCAGAAGTTTTCAGATTATGCGTATGTGTGTATGTTTGGTAGTAGCAGGAGATCGTTGCTCAATACCGGCAACTTGATTTGACACAAAACAAAAAGTGGAAGACATCGAGTACACTCAGACAAAGGCTGCACTAAAACAACAACAAACCCTGAGTTTAATAGAAGGGGAAGCAAATACTTAAGACAATGGCAAGGTGGAAAATAATATATATTATGAGAAGGGTGATGCAGTTTTTGGCGTTGGATTACCAGAAAGTTTCTGGAGTAGAGAACATAAATTTCAGAGGAGTCGATACAGACACATCTTAGAGAGTACGAGCAAGATAAGAAAAGCCTTTATGAATCTCCACGGGAGGAAATTGGATTTATTTGAGGTCAGATTGAGGCTCAGATACTGAATATTAAAAGATTAGCATCGGATAGGACGGCAAAATAATGAATACTTGTGACGTCTAGTAGTTAGGACCTAATGTGGTACATCGAGGGACAACCAGTGAACAAATGGTTCAGGGATGGTTTAAAGACTTCAAGGTGTTGACTTGACCTCCAAACTCCCTAGATCCCAGTTTGTTGTAGCATCTGTGTGATGTGTTAGGCCTTATCTCACATAGTATGAGGCAGGAGGCTTTAATGTTGTTGGTGTACACGAAGCTCTCGGTCAAAGTTGTCGTAATCACACACACATCTTTAATCATGAATTCTGTAATTTGTTGATACAGTATTTGATGGAAGTCATCAAGCATTCAATATGTTGACCAACACAGTAACTGCTTTTTACAGGAGCCGATATTGACGCCTTATGTGTGGCCCCACGCCACGTAGAGAGAACGGACTTTTTCCAGTCTTTCTTTGAGAAATTGAAACAGCACGAAGAGATTAAAGATCTCAGAGTAAGTCTCCTTTAAAAAACGCAGACCAACAGCTTCTTATGACATGTCCCAAGTCTGTTATAGCTAATGTTGTTTATGTGTTCCTAGGCTGTCGAGGACGCTTTTGTACCGGTGATAAAATTCAAATTTGATGGCATTGAGGTGAGTTACTCTAAATGTCCAGTTTTTGTTTTTGAACAAGTGTAATTGCGCTGCAAGCAACAAAAGCTGCAACTCGGTCATCGTTGCCACTGACATTGTTGCAGAGTTGCTGGTGGAGCGTTACTCTGTTTTGGAACGAGCTTTGTCTCTGCATGTATACATACGTTTGGTTGCCGTGTCAGAGGAGCAACAAAAAAAAAAAAAAGTTGACGTCAGCTCACCTTTCATGTTGCATGTCTTGCCAGACACATAGCAGCAAGTGTAGGACGTCAGCTCATATCGCCATAAACGTTCTTTCAGTGTCTACATTTTGAACCTGTATGTTCTTCCATCATCTTTGATTCTTTGGACTTGCTTTCAATTCCTGAGGGAAATGAGGTTTAGTGGCCTTCATCCAGATAAAGATCAAAAATCACATGTATTCATTTGTCTGCTGTCTTGTGCTCTCGTCTCTTTGAACAGATTGACCTGCTTTTTGCCAGACTGGCCTTACAGTCCATTCCAGACAACCTGGACCTGAGGGGAGACTCCATCCTGAGAAACTTGGACATTCGGTGTATTCGCAGCCTTAACGGTTCGTTAACGAGCAGACACAGTAAAATTATTTTGCTTGGTGCCATTTTGGTTTGGAGGTTCAGATATTTTCTGTTTTGTGTTTTTTTTCAGGCTGTCGAGTAACTGATGAAATTTTGTACCTGGTGCCAAACAAAGAAAACTTCAGACTGACGTTGAGAGCTATTAAACTGTGGGCGAAACGTAAGTGTTCCTTAGGGGCCTGGTGCACTTTTACTTTGGTGTATTTTATTGATCCATGTGCTCTTTTTAGTTTCTCCATTTATAAATACTGATGATTAACAGTGATAACCCCAGTGTCCGTCTGATTTGTCTCGTGGATAAGACCCAGTAGCTTTAACCTGATTGAATGTGTCCTGTCGCTGCAGGTCGGGGGATCTACTCCAACATGCTGGGGTTTTTGGGTGGAGTGTCGTGGGCCATGTTGGTGGCCAGGACCTGCCAGCTCTACCCCAACGCTGTGGCGGCCACGCTTGTCCATAAGTTCTTCTTGGTCTTTTCCAAATGGTGAGAAATCCTCCCTCTTGACTTTTCTACTTTTATCGTGCTCTTCCACTTGGTGGCAGTGTCCCTCAACTTTGTATTCTGCCTCGCATTTTATCTCATTACATGTCACTTCCTTCTTGTAGGGAATGGCCGAATCCTGTGCTATTGAAACAGCCTGAAGACAGCAATCTGAATTTGCCCGTGTGGGATCCTAGAGTGAGTATGATTCCTGTGTTTTGTTTCCTCATTTTGATAACGTTGTTTTACTTTACACGAGTGTTTCTGTGTAGGCACAGGAAACACTGTGTGGACAGAGCTGTAAAAAGTGTATTGGTGCTACCTCTACATTTAGAGTGGAGGTACATTTCATTTATCTTATTTCGTGTCTCCTCATCCCTCTGTCCTCATGTGACCATGACTTTGATCGGGTCCTCCATCATGAGCTTCAGTACTGTTCACTCTGCTCGGAGGAGGAATCCCAGAGCAGCTTGGAGCAGGAAGACTTCCTACGTGGACGTCTTGTTTTTGTTTTTTTTGTTGTTTTTCTGTTTTTTTGTTTTTTAAATTGGATAGATCCACCCCTTCATTAGCATTAGCAACAGACTAGCACAACTGCTCTGGTACGTGTGTCAATCAAACAAATGCCAGTAAATATTTAAGGCCCAAAGACATTTTTTATCATTTGTCCTTTAATCCCTTCCTGCTGCGAGTGTCTTAATAACTTCTCATGTAAACCATAGAGAGGACAACTGAAGAAGACTTTTCCTTCAAAGTACACTGAACACACTGTGTTTGATATATTAAAAATAAATAAAAAATAAAAGCTTTCACTGAGTGTTGTTGCTCCAGTATCATGGTAAATGATTTGTTGGTGCTGAAAGAATGAATTTTTAATGTACGCATGGTTCTTTATAACAAAAAAAATAGAAGAGGAATATATTTCACTTAGAAAACAGCAGCATGTGTTCCTCTCTAGCGAAGTTGCTAAACGTTTTTTTGCATTTGTACACTCTGCATCCTTGATTTTATTGAACAAGTGACTTGTTTCGCGTGGAAACTAATCGTAGGGGCTGGCATCAACACATCGAGGGCTCTCCCAACTTTTTGACTTTCTACAAATCCCAAAGCTCCCTTAATTGGGGTGAAAAAACAAAACAAAACTCCAGCTGATGTAAATGCTGTGTCATGTTTGTGTCCCTTCAGCAATAAATCTGTATTATTAAGTGTCTATCGGTGTCTCTTGCTTGATGAGAACTCGGCTTAAAGTGAAGTTTTAGACACAGTTTTCAAAGTTTAGACCAGTCCTGAGACATTCAAGAGAATCTGCTAAATTAAGTTGCGAACAAAGTAAATGATGAAATGTATTTTTACAGAAACGGCTTCTCCTTACACTGGAGAGTGAGTGTAAAACAGACTTTATATGTGTCTACACAGTAAATACAGGTTTGTTACACTCGTTGACGCTTGTGTTGCAGTGCTTATCCACATGTAGTGTCAGAAATGAGGTGATGTCACCTTGGACCAAACGAATAACTGGAATTCATAAACCACAACCCCCACCAGCTCAAACATGAGAGAGGGGCTCACGTCTCATTTCCCACAACCCACAACGTTTAAAACAAAAAAATGCAAATGAGGGAAAGGTGAAGTCCGTAAAGTAACTCGGGGTGTGCTCTGTGTTTTCTTTGGTTTTATGGTGCAAGCGCCTCTTTCATGTTTGTGGGTAGGATGTGTTGACAGGTGCTGATAAAGACTCATTTATGCAGCGAAACCAAACTTCTGTCCCCTCTGTGCTGTGTTTTTCTGGTTGTTTGTTTTTAGGTGAACCCCTCCGACAGGTACCACCTGATGCCCATTATCACGCCTGCGTACCCCCAGCAGAACTCCACGTACAACGTCTCCACGTCGACGCGCACCATCATGAGCGAGGAGTTCAAATATGGTAAGGGCTCGCTCGGCGCCGTTAGATCCCCCTTTTTATTTTTAAATTACACTGTGCTTTAGCTTTTGAAGCGTTAATTTAACTGCTGAGCTGAGTTATTTAAACGGTTTTGTTCGTGTGTCGTCATGATCAGGTCTCAGCGTCACAGATGAGATCCTTCAGGGCAAAGCCGAGTGGTCCAAACTCTTTGAGCCACCAAACTTTTTCCAAAAGTACAAGTAGGTGGATTTACTTTGTTTTTTCTGCATAAATAATATTACAGCTACTTAAATCTATCGCTTGTATTAATGTGTTGAGTTATGTGACAGCGTTTCTCTCGCGCGCTTTGTTTGAGTAGCGGAAAATAACTGATGCAACTTCTTTTATTTTCCTGCCATCTTATTGTTTTGGGCACGTCTGAGTCATCCTGACTGTGGTCAGAGAGCCAATGAAACTTCTCCCACACACAGTTCAAGCACCACAACTGTTTTTTTTCTGGTAGCGCTGCACTGATGGTGCTACGTTTGACACAGTAGTGGGATTGTTCAGTGTGTCAGGTGGTCTTGAAGCTGTTTTTAATCATAACTGTAACGACGCTAAGTTGTTTTTGAGTCTCCAGATCATGTTGACTAATGTGTTTTTGTCTCTTGTCTTTTTATTGCTCTAGGCATTACATTGTTCTGACTGCCAGTGCGTCCACAGAAGAAAACCACTTAGAATGGTGAGTGTCAAAGGTCAAGGTTATTACACACACATCTGTACGGTGAAGCCGCCTCCATCTTTCGCCGTCTTTTCAAACTGTATCACGTTCACTTAGTGACGTGCCGCCCTTGTAGGTGGATGCCTCTAGCTGCAGCGGCTCTTAATCTTTTCTGTCTAAATCAGTGAAAGTAAATCAAAGACGAACAAATTTAACTCGTGGAGCCTGGCACTTAAGTTACCCACATGATTATACACTGATCAGCCACAACATTATGACCAGTAGAGGTAAACAACATTGAACATCTTGTGACAGTTCAGTGTTCTGCTGGGATACTTCTGGACCTGGCTTCATTCATTGGTGTGGATGTTACTTAGACACGTAGCACCCACCTAGACCAGACCAGGCACCCCCACCCCATAGCAATGACACTCCTTGATGGCAGCAGCCATCCCCAGCAGGATGCAGCCACAAAAACACTTTAGGAAGAAGAACAGCACAAGGTGTTGACCTGGCCTCCACATTCACTAGATCCCAAACTGATCAAGTATCTGTGGGATGATCCTCCCCCTCAAAGGCCCCTCCACTAACAATATTCAGTTGTCACCACAAGGGAGACCTACACGCTATTAGGAAGGTGGTCATAATGTTATGCCTGTACACAGAAACAAACATTGAGTAAATACTTTTATTAAAGGGCTCCAGATTTTCTGAAAGACTTAACGGTTTCTTTCTTACATGAGTAGTTATATATCTTTCAGGCGTACAGCAGAATAAAAGCTTTTTTTAATCTGTCTTACTGATGATGCATCTTCAGATTTCCATTTAGTCAGAAAATATTACGTCACTGCTTCACTGGCAACCACACAGTTCACCTCCTCCAATATCCACAGCTGAGGAATCTTTACCATTTCAACTTAAACGAGTTAAACCAGTACGGTGTCTCTGAACGTCTTCTGTCTCTGTTATTTTCCACCTCTGACACATGGAAGAATAATTATTGTCAGTATTGATATACATGTGGCGCCGCCATGAAAACATCTTGACGCTTTCCCCTCAGGATCGGTCTGGTGGAGTCGAAGATCCGCGTCCTGGTGGGAAACCTGGAGAGGAACGAGTACATCACCTTGGCTCACGTCAATCCCCAGTCCTTCCCCGGGTCCAAAGAGAACCGCAACGAGTGAGTGCAGCTTTATCCGCGTACATCTCAGTAATACGCTGAATAAAGGCATTTTAGGGTTAAATTATTAATAAATTATGTGTTTGTCTGCAACAGGAACGACTTTGTGTCCATGTGGTTCATTGGGATCATCTTCAAGAAGGTGGAGAACGCGGAGAGTGTCAACATTGACCTGACGTACGACATCCAGTCCTTCACAGACACCGGTAGGTCCTGACATTCTGAACAGTAGTTTTAATGTCTTAAGAAAAGTGTAGATTTCATTTTTTAGTTTCCTGGATTCAACAGAAAACCTCTGAAAACTCAAAAATACGAATGAACCAAGGTTGAGTTTAACGTTTGCCTCCACAGTCTACAGACAAGCCAACAACATCAACATGCTGAAGGACGGGATGAAGATCGAAGCGACGCACGTGAAGAAGAAACAGCTCCACCACTACCTTCCTCCTGAACTGGTGCAGAAGAAGAAGAGGGTGAGACATCCGTCTTCCGCGCCTTTCATTTCACCGTCATTTTGTGCCGTTCCTTTTTTCAGTCTTTCTGTTTTCGTCACTCTTTCTGCAGAGCATAGTGGAGCTGAACCGTAGCTCGAATGGCGGGAGCTCTAAGCGTATTTCTCTGGACAGCAGTCACCTGGACAGCTCCAGAGACACAGACTCAGGGACCCCCTTTAGCTCCCCGACCAGCAAACCCTCTAAGCCTGCCTCTGACACAGACGACAGGTGTGATGTGTTTTCTTTTATTGACGTTAGTGTTTTTATATCAAAGCTACAGTAGATTTATTTTCTTGGCTGCACGATATGTTCCTGTTTTACAGCGTCAGCCCTCCCAAGCAGCTTTTCGTGGAGGCCTCCCCGGTGCCCGCCGCCTCTGCACCCGCCGCTGCTGCACCCGCTGCCCCCGCCGCCGCCGCCGCCGCCGCACCTGCTGCTGCTGCTGCTGCTGCTGCTGCACCTACTGCCAAAGACCAGGGCATGTCTATCCCCGTCATTGGCACAAGTGAGTCATGGTGTCATAGTTTAGTGCACACAGAGAGAAAGTGGGAAGTAAAAGTACTCAAATTAGAGACCACAGTTAATTTGCTACAACGTGCTGATCTGGTTTCTCCACTCCGCCGTTAAAGAGTCTACAGTTAAAGGGAGGCCTCCTTCCCCACCGGCCGGCAGCTCCGTCAGCACGGCGCTGAGCGGCACCGTGATGCCCAACGCCACCAGCAGCCCCAGAGAGGAGATCAACGGCCTGGACGACTCCCTCAACGGAGCGCCCGCCAACAGGCCGCCCTCGCCGACACAAGAAGACCAGGCCAAGAGGCACACGGACACGGAGGCGGTAATAAAAATAAATAAATAAATAAAAATGACGTCTTCAATTTAGATTTCTATACTGATCACACTCGTCTGTTTCTCTGCAGGTGGTGATGAATGATGACTCTGCATTCAAAGAGCCTTACCCACCATCTGACCCACTGGTAGATGGACCTAATGTTGTAGGTGTTTTTGTCGACTGTGTGCAACGTAAAGTCAGCCAAAATAAAAACTATAAAACAAATAAAATACTAATAATCTCTCTTCTTCATTAGACTCCTCTTTCTGGATCAAAGGCAAAGCCCATTCCAACCATCGATACCTCAAGAACACAGGTAACCTGACTGCTGTCACTCATGTGGTTGTTAAAGCTGCTGTGAAGTGACTTTAAATCAAATGTGGTGATTTTTCTAACGCCTCCTACCACAGAGACTTCCCAGCATGGAGCTGCCAGACGCCTCCTCACCTCTCCCAGCCAGTAACAGCTGTCGGGTCGTGAAAAATTCCATTAAACTGGCTCTCAACCGCCACAAGTGAGGCTCATTTATTTTAGTTGCTTTTTATTTTTTTAATTTCGCTTGAGTTTCTGACGTCTTGCCGTGTCCGTTTTTTCGACGTCCGCAGCATCACACCTCCCAAGCCCCCGGTGTTTGAGGGCACCTTCACCACCGACGCTCCCACTGCCAGCGAAGAAAAGGGCATGTCCATTCCTGTCATTGGCTCAAGTGAGTACCCGTTGAGTTTAGGGAGAACGCTGTTAGTGCTATTTTACATTCCTGTATCCACTGCTTACTTTATGGCCTGTTTCAGTAGATAGTATTACTGTATTTGTACAGTTCATGCCGGCAGTATTTACAGTGGGCTTAGTTTGCTTTTTCTGCATGTAGTAATGTGTGTGGCACGTCTGCCAGCTCAGAATAGCTCCTAAAAACCCATGCAATCAGTTTATAGTTATGAGAGTGAAAGCTTTCAGCGAGCCGTTTCAAATTTAACAAATCAGTGACGCAGACTATTTGTTCTGAGCACGAGGCCGCGGCTGAGCCCTGTCCCTTCAGACGCTGCCGCCACAACCGCCTCTTTTTCCTGTACAAAATTAGTGACGATGGCACCGAAGCCACGTCGCTTAACCCTCGTGCAAGCTCTCTGTGTGTCTGTCCATTCACTTGGGGTCCCAGAGACCCCAAAGGTAGCACGAGGGTTAAGCAAGCGTCTGGCATGTAAGCGGCTCTGTGCTCGCCAGGCATCTTTACACCAACTTAGTGTAATATTTACCGAAAAATCACGAAAGATGTGACCCTTAACTCTCCCACAGACCTGTAGCGTAGCTGTCAATGAACTGTACTTAAAGTTAGCATCGCTAGCTTGCTAGGTAGCCGTTATATTAAACTTATTACAAGTAGCATTAAGCAAACATTCAGAAACGTCTTGTTAAAACCTTCATTGATGAACTTCCTCGTGGTTCTCCTGTAGTTCTGGGTACGATGCAGTGCCGTAGTCGGCCTAACGTCCATCACGTCATGAAAGAAACACATCAACTTGTGGAAACTAGCGTCTGATGTCTCCTCTAAAGCAGTGAGTCAGTGTGATCAGAGTTCACCTTGCTAAGTTGTCACTCTTTCTCCACCGTCCGTAGAACATGTGGCATCCAAACACGTAGCGCCCCCCGTCGGCAGCTCCATCCCGACGCTCGTGAGCCGAGGGGCCGACCCGCTGAACGGCGCGGCCGCCAAGAGACCCCTCTCCCCGACGCTGGAGGAGCAGGCCAAGAGGCTGAAGGAGACGGAGAAGGCCCGAATCCACATAGCCTGAGCACGCAGCGCCGGAGCAGACTGGATTCACAAAACGCAGAGGTGGGACTTTAACGGTCAAGAGTTAACGAGTGTGTTCAGGTCGGGTCCGTCTGAAGCCGCGGCGGGGACAGACAACCTCACCTCAAATCTTACAGAGATTACAGATTTGCCAGTGGATAGGGGGATTTGGTCAGTGCTGTCACACTCACAGCCGGAGGGTGTTTAACCCAGCTGTCACGGAGATATCACACGAGAACTAAAGCTGCAGTTTTTACTCCTCTTCTCTCTCTTCTCTCTGTCTTTCTCTGTCTTTACATGTACACAGTACAGATGGAAAATGAGCGGTTCTTCTTTTCGTTTTCTCCTGGTAACATGTTTTAAAACAAAAACAAAAAACAAACAGAACATTTACAGATGCTTGCTACACACTCTTCTAGTGTATGCTGATTATTATTATTATATTATTTTTTTTCCACCCTTTTTTTTCTTTTGTCCCAAACTGTACAGTAAATGTTGTTGTACATAATATTTTTGTCTTTAAAAAAAAAAGGAAAAAAAGAGCAAAACATCACTGTTAAGTCTTTTGACCATTCTACTGTAGTTTTATCTAAAAAGGAAAAAAAATATTGAAAAAAATTGTAATTTCTTTATTGTTTTTGTTTTTTTTTCTTTTCTTTACTGCTTGTCCAAAACAAAAACATGTCTCCAGCCCTGGAGGGTTTTTTTTTTTTTTTTTTGTAGAGGTTTGGTTACAGTTGCTGCGAGGAGGATTTATTAAGGGTTTGCCTGCATACGACACAACTCACAAACTCATTGGACCAGCTCAGCTACCCCAAAGACGGCTCCGGGGTTAGTTTTTGTTTTGGGACTTGCAGTAAGGTGACGATAAAGTGACGTCGGAGCTTCTCGAGTGCCAGTAAAGACCAGAGCGTCCTCCGGGGACAAGTTGGTTTGTTGTCGCCCTGGGAAGGATTAGCGCCGAGCGAGCGTCAGCGAGAGAACCATATCAGAGTCGCGTTAATCCTTCAGATCGTTGGAGCGTCGGTGTCGCAGCTACGCGCTGGTTCGATGCTCAGTTTTACCGTGTGTTCAAAGCCCAGATATGAGACGGGTGTGATTGATGAAAAAAAACAAAAAAAAAAACGTTTTATTTACCTGCTATAGACGGATCGTTGGATATATAACGGACTAAATAACAACAAAAAAACATAAAAATGACCCCTCCTCCTCCTTCCTCCTCCTCCCTCCCTCCCTCCCCCACATCGTGTGCTTGTGAAGCTTGTCGGTGATATAACCAGGTCCTGGTTGTGAACGCATGTCCATTGGAAAGTTTGTGTGTTTTGTGTCTGGGGGGACGGGACGGGACGGGACGGGACGGGGGAGGGGGGGTGGAGACAATAAAAGATGTGTACTGCTGGTTGTGTGTGCATGCATGCATATGTGGTCGACTGTGTGTGTGTGTGTGAGCATTCGTAAGGTGTTTGTGTTGGAGAGAGACAGAATTCCCTTCGTTTTGGGTGTTAACCCTCTGCGCCTCCTGTGGAGGTTCTTAAAAAAGGCATCTCCTGGTGGTGAGGAAGGACGGGACGGGACGGGATGGGATGGGGGGTCAGGAGACAACTTTTTCTTGCCTTGGGGCCCAACCCTCCATCTTGAAGCTGGGTGTCTTTCTTTTTTTTTTGTTTGTTTTCTTTTCGTTTGATTGATTTCAGCACAGAGGATGTATAAATGTAAGACGATGCTGACCGGGCGCCCTCTTCGTCGAGTTGGGACACAGGCTTTTTTGTTTTTGTTTTTTCTCCAGCGTCCGTTTCCCCAGCTAAATGTACAGAGAACAGTTTTTTCAAAAGGCATATTCTTCATTAACGGGGGTTTTCTTAACAATTTATTTATATTTGCCTATTTGTACCATGTGATTTTCTTTTTTTTTTCTTTTTTTTAATAGCGTTCATAGCAGGTAGGTCTCTCTCTCTCTCTCTCTCTCTCATTTTTGGACAAAACAAAACGGCACCACTCTGTTTCAGACAACCCATGCCTTGCTGTTTGGAAGCATTTAACAAAACAGGTCATGTAGATGTTTGTTTCTAAAAATGTATTGAAAGGGTATTTTTGTATGTGTTTATCACTTCCTTTAATTGAATCTGTACACCCATTAAAACCCCTTAAAAAAATATAATGTTGTGATTGTATTTGTTTACTACTACTTCCTGGATACGTCTAGTTAATCTGAATTATCAGGATTGAAAACGATCTAAATATTAACCCTGAATATTTTCCGTAGAGTAGAAAAGATTAAATTAACAGGATGAAAAATAAACTTTTTAAGCTAAAGTAGAAAAAGTGAGTAATGAAAACTAAACCTTATATGACCTAACCGATTTAACAGGTTGTCATGACCTGATAAGCGATTAAAAAAAAAAAAAAAGTGACAGACACGAGTTAAACGGAAAAGTTAACGCATTTATTTGAATAATAAAGTCGTCAGTCGACCCCGTAAGAGCGAAATGAGGTTTGAGTGGGAGTGTGTGTCTGTGTGGATGGCTGCGTGATGGTGCGTATATATGGAAGGTGTGAAAATAAAATTAGTAGGCTGAAGCCAACAGAGCAAAGGGCGCGACGCCGGAGGGATCGAGAACTCAGAGAGGGCGAGGGGCTGGATGAGGGAGACTGACCAGGTGTGTCCCCATGGTTACCCAAATCAAGACCCGCCCACTAAGACACCTGCAGCCCACACATACGCTGATCAGGCATAACATTATGACCACCTTCCTGATATTGCCCCTTGTGCCTCCAAAGTGACTCATCAGAGAGAATAGAAAGGTTTCTTCTGAGGGTGTCCTGCGGTGTCTGGCAGCAATATGTTGTTAGCAGGGGGGGCCGTTTGAGGGGAGGGACCTCTGGGATCTAGGGAATTTTGAGGCCAGGTGATGTTTTGTTTTGAGTTAAAGTGTTTTTGTTGTGTGTGTGTGTAGCTGCTGTAAACCATCAAGGAGTGTCATTGCTATGGGGTGGGGGTGCCTGGTCTGGTCTAGGTGGGCGCTACATGTCTAAGTAACATCAACAGGAATGAACGGACGAATGCCAGGTCCAAACGTTTCCCCAGCAGAACACTGAATCGTCACAAGATGCTTTAAACGTCCACTTCTCCTGTTCTTCTCCTGGTCATAATGTTCTGGCTGATGGGTGTGTATGCAAACCTGTTAGGCAAAGCCAGAACTGCTTGTTGGGGAGAAATGGAGTTACTGGCCCTTTAAAACTTCCCCCTGCGTGTCACGGGGCTCCTGATTGGCCGGCTGGGTCTGTGACGGAGGGGAATTCCCCCCGCGTTCTGCTAACAAAAAATAATCTCCTGCCCGCTGTCACTCATTCAACTCCAAGTTCTCCTCCGAGACACAATAGCCTGAGACACCGAGAGACACGCAGAGAGAGAGAGAGACAGAGACACAGACTGCACCATGGACGGTGAGTGCCAACAGCTTTATTTACTGTGTAGAACAACAAATACATTTAAATATACACACATATATATATATATAGATATAGATATATACGCTCTATATGTGTTTATATGTAGGCTAATATATCAGCTCTGCTAACTGTTAAAGCTAAGAAATCTTCTTTGTTTGACACTTCCTCCGCAGTGATTGTAATTTACTGGTCAAACAAACCGGCTCCATAAAAGCTTACCTGAACAGAGCTGCTTGTTATTACCATTTATTTATTTATTTGTCATGTTCTCAGCTCTCCTCTGTACAGGTGTAGCTGATTTGCATGCACATTTGCCTAATTTGTTCCTGTATGTCACATTTTCCTCCTCAGTTCTTATGCCCTCCATGCTGGGGGACGATCCACACCTGAGTAAGTCCATCTTCTTAAAGTTAAGACCTAAGAAAAAAAATAGAAATCACCTAATATATAAATATATATATATAAATATAAATGTATATACATGCAGTGTCTCTTCACTTCCTCTTTTTCCTCTGCTTTATTGGCATTCATCATTGTTTATTCAGCCCTGTGTTGCCAGCATGAGTAAACCAGAGCTTCTAGTAATGCTTATCTTTATAGTTTTAGTCTTGTGCGTATCGTGTATTACATGTGTCGTTATTAGTTTTGAAAGAGCTGCAAAATGAGGAAGGCGTACCACGGCTTCTTCTCTATTTATTTATTTATTTATTTATTTATATATTTATTATAAATCGTCACAGCAGAAATGTGAACTCAAAAGCTTTTCCCGCGCTCTGTTTTTAATCGTTCTGGTTTGGCGTCTGAGAACATTTGGATTCTTGTGTCAAATCGGCGTAAAGTGCACCGAGAAATAAAAAAAAAACAAAAAACAGAAACACTTCCCGGATCAGTTTTAGTTCCTCTCTCTCTCTCTATCTCTCTCACACACACAGGCATCATGTGGGGCTGTTTTTTATTTTTTTTTCTTGTTTGTTTTTTTGTTTCATGGAAGTGGTCAAAGGCGGCAGAGACAGCCCCCATTACATGGTTTGCTTTGAAGGCAGACGCCCTGATGTTTTCCTTTCCTCGGTTTGACAGCTTCTAACGTAGAAAGGACACCTCGGGTTAAATTTGTCGGGGAGGTTTCTAGAGATTGCAGTCGGCTTCAGGATCTGTCTTACGCAAACGTTTAAGCTTGTAGAGAAACATTTCAACTCTGCTTCTGACGTATGTCCACCTTAGTGAGAATTCTTCACTTCACCACAAACCTTTCATCGTGGGAAAGGTACAGGTGTCACCTGTGGTCTCTCTGTTCACAGTTCTCTTCTGTGAACGGCTTCTAAACCAAACAGATGCTCCATGTGTTGTCGATTATCAGATTTATACCTCAGCTTGGCTCTGTTTTCAAAGGTTTAGGGTTAGGAATCTCAAATCAAATCAAAAACAAAGCCCTGTCAGATTCCTCCTTCCTCCTCCTCGTCCCCCAAAATCTCTTCACTGACCCGTCCGTCTTCGTCTCTTGGTCCACAGTGGCCGAGCCAGCGGTCCAGATCTTCGAGCAGCCCAAGCAGAGGGGGATGCGCTTCAGATACAAGTGCGAGGGTCGCTCGGCCGGAAGCATCCCCGGCGAGAAGAGCTCCGACAACAACAGGACGTACCCGAGTCTGCAGGTCAGTCAGAGGAACTTAGATCTATTCAGATCTAATGTCAGGGAGGTGGGTTTGGTTCCCGACCCCTCAACGGGCTGAAGCGAACAAGTGAGACTTCAAAAAGACGCCGAATGTGAATAATTTTCCAGCTAATTTCATGTTTATTTTTTGGAAATTGCTGAACCTTGACTCCAACCCAAATTGGAAGAGATGGTTAGCATCTAATCCCAAGGATGGGAGCTTGGTTCCCGACCCCTCAACAGGCTAAAGTGAACCCTGGCTGCACAAAAAAACTCTTAAAAACAAACCAAATTTGGATTTATCTTCAGCTAATTTAACTTTTTGTTTACTCCAACCCTAACCCTTAGTTGGAGGAGATGGTTTCCACCTTATTCCAAAGTTGGAGGTTCGTTTAAACACAAAATGTGCATTATTTTGCAGCTAATTCCAGTTTTTTAGATTTGTGATCTTCTTGACTTTAACCCTAAATCAGAATCAGAAGAGGGTTGGAGGTTTGTTACCCTTCAGCAGTGCTTCACCTGAGGTTGTTGCCTGCGGCGTAATGAGGAACACTGTAAAAGCGGTTTGAGTTCCTACCGAGCGGTGCAGGCCGTACAGGAAAAACAACACACCGCTTGCTCGCTTGCTGCACATATGTCAACACACGTACGCCTTCTCCACAGATCCTGAATTATTCCGGCAAGGGGAAGGTGCGGGTTTTTCTGGTGACCAAGAACGAGCCGTACCGACCGCACCCTCACGACCTGGTGGGGAAGGACTGCAAGGATGGCTTCTACGAGGCCGAGTTCGGGCCCGACCGCCGAGTGATCGCGTGAGTTCACCTCCGTCACCTCTGTCCACACGCAAAAACGAGAAGAGACACGAAGACAGGCAGAGCGGGCCGTGGTCATCCAGAGCAATTGGCACCCGAGTTTAGGTCTTAATCAGCAGCAGCGCTGACGTCACTGTGATCTCTCTCTCTCCTGCGTACATACGCCCACCGCTGCGTTAACTAATTAAAGGAGTATTTTGCTTGATGGTTTCAGAAGACGCAGGGTGTAAACCAATCAACGACCTCTCAGATACAGAGCAGAGACACTCAAACGGCGAACTGCACACACACACAGAGCATATTTGTCAAACCATGCCTGTGATGAGGATAGCTAAATGGGAATTCCCCAAGTGACATCACCCATATTTGCTGTGTGTTAGAGAGAAAAAGCAACGTTTGTGTGTGTGTGTGTGTGTGTGTGTGAGATAGAGAGAGAGAGAGAGAGTAGCGGAGCGTATGCACGAGAGCATGAATGAGTCAGTATCTTTTTTTGTTTTGTATAATCTACGAATCCCTCCTGGACTTCAGTAGTAAACTCACGACCAAATCCAGAGCTGGAGGCAGCTGTTTAAGGTTTTTAAATCCGAAAGTCGTGAATGAATAACGCGCTTGTCTCCACGTCACTTTCCAGCCCGACTGGACGGGTGAGAATAAATTGCGTCACCGTCCTTTGACCTTTGAAACGAACAAAATCCTCACGCCGTCACCTGTTCACTCAGGCGTGTTTTTGTTTATCTTACTGCGGCGGTATCGGTTTCTGACGCTCTTGTTTTTGTTGTTGTTGTTGTTGTGTTGATGTCGACACAGTTTCCAGAATCTGGGGATCCAGTGCGTGAGGAGGAGGGAGGTGAAGGATGCCATCGTACAGAGGATGAACAAAGGCATCAACCCCTTCAACGGTGAGTCCAGATTCTTTCTCCTGCTGCTCCTGCTCCTTCCTGGGTTTTGTTGTCCTGGATGTTCTTTAAGGCGCATATTAACATGGCAAAAGTGTGTAAACAAATTTTCTTTTCTAAAGTGACCTTCTGAAATATGTAGGCGACCTGAAAGCAGACGTCACAGAGAGCTCGTTAACATCTGGCTCTAAAAGGAGAAGCATGCAAATGTCACGCCTACTCTCAAGAGGCACCTTAATAGTTCTGCTTGTGTAGCCTAGTCGTTATAAACTGTTAAATACGCTCTTAACTCGCTAAACGTGAATTGCTCTGCAGCTGATTTCAGGTTGTTGTTTTTTTTGTTTGTGATCTGCTTGCGGCTTTAAATGGGTTTCACCACAGCTGTGGACAGTTGTTTGTTTGCTCGAGGGTCTTCAGCAAGTGAAATTCATCCTTGATATATTTGAAGCCTTGCATCATTTGTGTGAATCTGAGCAGCTGATGAAACGTTGCAGCATTTATCTCACTGTAGTCGACTGGAATAATAATCTGACAAACTCCCAGAGGGGGTTCTTCACTTGGCAGGATGTTGTAAAGGTTTATTTTGTGGACGATTTTAGTCTTTGCTGCGTTAGGAGTGGTCCTTTAAAAGTTGATTTCCTCTAATTAAAGGAAACGATAGAAGACATTACGGTTTGATGTTTAATGAGCAGGAGAGCCTTGATTGTTTAACACATTTCAGTAGCCAGGAAGGCGCAATTTCAACCAACCTTTGGAAAACTAGGTGATTTCTGAAAGTAAACGCCTGGTTTAGGTTTTACAAGCCGACACACAAGCCTCATCTTCTAATCAAAGGAAACCCGAGCACTTTTATTCATTAATTTAACTATAAAACGGTCAGAAAATGTCCTGTGATTATTTGCTTTTGCCCATTTTTTGTCCAGAACACCTGTAACTTTAAATATCTGGCATTTATTTACAGTTTACTGCACGTTATAAGAGAGTATTAACCTAAATCGAGACTAGAAATTACCGTAACGACGCCGCGTTAGCTGTAAAGCCTTTTCCATTGCCGTGGTTACGGTAATCTTACGGTAAACTGCGCCACTTGAACAGCGTTACTATCTTATTCCATGTCTTTTTATCTTAAAGCATAAATGTCATGAATAAAAGTGCAGTAGGGCTTTTTTTACTTCGTCTAACGGGCGCTGGCTAACGCTAGCTAGCAACACTTTAAATATAAACATTAAATAAAAGCTGTTTTTGTCCCGTTTATCCTGAGACCTCTGATACGTCAGCATCAGTCAATGATCTGATCTCACTGTAACACTGAGCTCCAGTAAATCAGTCCATACTGTAAAGCAGACTGCTGCTGTTTTTACTGTTAAACAGGCTCAAAACAGTTCTCAAGAACTGTCCTCCGATGCCGGTTTTACCCGGCTGAGTAGATTTTCCTCGCATCAAGTCAGAAATCTGCCCTCTCTCCACTGTGCTATCTACAGCGCTTGCCATTTCCTTTTCTGCGTGCTCTTCAGCGCTGCGGTCCTCGCCAGCAGACGGAACGCAGCGGTTCTCATGTACAAACAGGCGTTACAGAGCTACTTCCCCATTCTTGGTCACAGTTGCTCAATTCAGCAGAGTGCAGGACGCCACGTGAGAGCTGGGAATGCAGGATTCATTAAAAGGGGGAGGGTTGGACCCAGGGAGTTCCCCCGGCTCGCTGAGATGATGATAAAAGTAGGGTAGGGTGCTTTGCAGGTCTGAAACCCTGCGCAGGGTATTAAAAGGTTTAGGATCAAGCCTGTAGACGTATGCTTTTTAGGTTTTGGCGGCTTAGCTCTCATCTCGCAGTTGTTACAGATATGAAACGTTGTTTTTGCATTTGCATCAGGCTGATTTGCATGTCGGCAAGTTGTGGCAATAAGTTTCCTTAACAAGTACAGTCAGATCGTAGTGGTGTAATGAATTAAAACGCAGGCTCTCTGCTTTAATTCAAAGGGGTGGACTGAATATATGAAACACTGCAGGACAGATTCAGCTAAGCATACGTCTGGACCTCCTCCTTTATCAGACCTTTAGTTGTTTGTTTTAGCTCGATTAGGCCGAGGTTTTTGGGCTTTTGGGTCGTTGTCTGCGTCTATTAAACACCGTCCAATCAGCTGTGGAGCCTTCGTCTCCATGCCTTTGCCGCGCACCACGCTCACGACGATGATGACGACGTTCTCCGCGTCGCCAAGCCTCCTCCGTGCCCTTTCCTTCCCGCCACTCTGCTCCAGATTCCGCAGAACGGGTCCGGCTTCATTTTGCAGCTAGTTTAGTTTTGTGCAGCCTCCGTTGCACGAAACAGCAACAGTTTCCGAACGGGAATCAACTCATTAGACGAGCTTAATGAACCAATGAAGGATGACGAGGCTCCTCCTCCTCAGACGCTAATAAACCTCAAACTTCTACTTTATAAAACTGGATGTACTTTACATATTTGTCCTTTCTTGATTCTTCCCGTTGTGGGGGTGGAAGCACTGACACATGATTTGACTAGTGCGGCCTCGCAGTCCGATGAGGCAACGGACTTAATAAAGACTGTGAAACTGTGACACAGGCGGCTCCTACGTGATGTGACACTTTTAGCATCTTACGCTAGATGAGCACATCTGTGTTCTCACAGAGACGGATCCTAGCGCGCTCTTCGGTCATTCGGTCGGTCGGTCGATAGTTGCAGCCAGTTTCAAAACATCAGACACCTTAATCACGCACAGAGCCCGTTATAGCTGCAGGAGCCCAGTGATCTGGCCGGAGGTCGTCACGGCAACACCACCACCACCACCACCACCACAGGCTCAGATCAGTATATATTTATTGCTGCAGACATGCGCGACGGGCAGCTGCACTCTTCAAACACTGTTCAAACCTTCCACTTACTTTAGTTCACTTCACTTCTGCTACGAAACTCAGCTGCTTCCTGTGTCGGGGGGAGATAAGATAGCCTCCCCCCCTCCTCCTCTCTCTCTCTCTCTCTTTCCCTACCTCCCTCCCTCCCTCCCTCAACCTCGCTGACCTCTCATCAGCTCGTCTCTGAGGTTAGAGATGCGACGTGGTTTCGTCTCGCCCGTGCTGTCGGGATCTGCCGTAACCGTTCCTGCAGTCGCTGCTGTTCGAATTTCCCCATTTTCACAAGCGCTTCAAAGGGGGAACTGGTCAATTTCACAATCTGAAAATCTCAATAATCCTCATCCACAGTGCCTGCCGGCCTCTTCTACACTGGGCCGCTCTTTAATCGTTTCCCACAAGAGTCGAACGCTTCCTGAATCCCGGCGCGCGCCCGTGGATGAGACACTTTTGTTTTTTCACCGACGTGCGGATTTCTCTCGTTTTTGTCCGACTTCTTCTTTCTTTCTCAACGCCGCTCCACCCACGCTTTCGATCCAGTAGCCGGTGAGCCGGTTTGGTCAGCCTGCTGTGTCTCATAGAATGTCACATTCAGTTTTTGACTCCTACATTTTGCACATCTTCTTCTCGTTCTGTCTTTGTGCTACAGAGGAACGTTAAAACGCTAAAAATGATCTGTTATCTTTGTGTGCGGGTTAAGCATACCATGATGCGACTGTGTAGGGATTGCCTCAGCCCCGGCCCCGTCAGCAGCCGACGCACATCGACTTTGCATTTTGCGAAACGAGATGAAATTGTGAGTCACTGCAGTGGAGACACACGTTGCGGTGAATCTTGCCACCTGCCTCCACGTCTTTTCTCACTCTCACAATTGCCTCCACAGTCAGACTACCTAATCGACGCCCCTCCTCCTCCTCCTCCTCCCCTCCACCTAAACCCTAAACCACACCACCAGCCCCCCCTCCTCCCCTCTCCCCCATAACGCCCCCATGCAGCACAGAATGGGCCCAGTTTCCTTCTGTCACACATGCACCACTTCCACCTACTGCAGCCCACTTTCCTGCACCTGTCCGTCCAGGGTCCGCTAGCGTGCGCTGCTCCACCGACACATGCAGATCGCGCCTCGTTCCATCAATATTTGATCTGATCGTTCCGTCGACACGCCGCCCTCCTTCGGTTTCTCCACTGTGACAAGAGTGAGTGAGTGTGTGTGTCAAAAACCTGATGACCTGACAGAAATCTAAAATACAGCCCACG
Organism: Planiliza haematocheilus; assembly: GCA_005024645.1. Lineage (NCBI taxonomy): Eukaryota > Metazoa > Chordata > Actinopteri > Mugiliformes > Mugilidae > Planiliza > Planiliza haematocheilus. Next base: position 145,970 of record SRSE01000677.1, on the reverse strand, counting down.
AGGTTTTGTTTGAGACCCCCTCCGGCTCACGGCCTACAAACTTCATTTCCTCTATATTGCAGTAGACTCTGTTGGCGGCACAGCAGAGGAAAGTGTTTAATCCTGTCCTGTGACGCCGTACAAAATGCAAACATTAGATCATTTTACGTATAACCTGTGCAGTATGTCCTAATAAAACGTTAATGGAAGTTACTGATAAAGACGGAAACGATGCAACAAATGAGGTAGTTGTAAATCTGCTCGTAAACCAGCAGATTGTGTTTTTCTTTCGAGTATTTTTCGCCGAGGTCAGTGCCCTGCCTTTAAATTAAACATATGCAATACACACCGATCAGGCATAACATTATGACCACCTAATATCGTGCAGGTCTCCTTCGTTCCCTTCAAAACAGCTGTGGTTCATCAGAGAATGGACATGGGCCTTCTGAGGGTGTAATGTGGCGTCTGGAAACAGGATGTTGTTAGTTGGGGGGACTTTGAGGGGAGGGGCCTCTGTGGATCATCCCACAGATACTTGATCAGTTTGGGATCTAGTGAATTTGGAGGCCAGGTCAACACCTTGTGCTGTTCTTCTTCCTAAAGTGTTTTTGTGGCTGCATCCTGCTGGGGATGTCTGCTGCCATCAAGGAGTGTCATTGCTATGGGGTGGGGGTGCCTGGTCTGGTCTAGGTGGGTGCTACATGTCTAAGTAACATCCACACCAATGAATGAAGCCAGGTCCAGAAGTTTCCCAGCAGAACACTGAATCATCTTAACATGGTCAATGTTATTTACTTCTCCTGTCAGTGGTTTTAATGTTGTGGCTGATTTAGACTGCCACAATAATTTATTGTTTTGTGAAATAACAGGGTAACGTCTGATTGGTGCTCTGCTGCTACGGCCACAGTAGATAAACAGTACAGCGATTTAAAAACGGTTAGCTAAGCATCACGGCCTCGTCGTCTAAACAACAGATAAATCTTCTTGTCTTAAATCTCGGAAACAAAGCTCAGAACACTTTCACTCTGCGCACTGACACAGAGCTGAATATTTTGTGCCATCTTATCTAGATCGTAACTTAGAGCCAGTCTGACAGTCTGGCCCTGGAGGGGAGGGGAGATGCAGGGAGATACGTGTTAGTAGTCGTTTCTGCAGGATTTCTAAATACACAATGAGCAGAACGGTGGACGGGGCCGGACGGCGAACGTGAGCCGCCGCCGCCGCCGCCTCGGTTAGGGCCCGTGTGAACTTATTTTACGTACAAATGCAGGTGAACACCACGGCGTTAAATACGGTGAGTAACACTTCAACACACCGACTCGGGTCCCACCACTTTCACACACGTCAGGAGCCGCCGTGGTCAGTCTCATCTCTGGCTTCGTACACTCACTCAGACAGGCACGCACTTTTTCCACTCCACTGTGACGTGGCGCGCGTCACCCCTGGCGACGGGTTCGTAGGCGGGGACGGGCTAGACGTGAGCGCACAGGATAGAAATTGAGAGGTGGAAGAAGAGAAAGTAGGCAGATGTGAAAGCCTGGTGTGTGCGTGTTTGTGTGTGTCGGTGCGTGGGCGTCTCTCAGTCAGAGCTCTCCCTGCTGCAAAGGTGTGCGTGTTTGCGTGTTGCCTCTGAGGGCGGCGTGTGTGACGCTCTCATGCATGTGTGTGTGTGTGAAAGTGTGCAGATGAGAAAGTAGGCTGAGGACGCAAGCAGAGAGCTTCTCGGTGACGCTTTGACCCAAACATGGGGGTGGGCGGGAAACCTACAGACGTGGCCGACATATTTACCTATCTATCTGTCTAATACACGCTTTTAACCTATATCCTGATTAATTATTAAAATAATAACGTGAAAGTTAAGGTGTAACATCTCAATCCAAGCTTCTTCTTCATGTTCTTCACCTTTTGCGCCGTCTAGCCGTGCAGATGTTTGGTTGACAGCTTGACGTACGTCCACTTTGTGGCTTTTTAGTTTAAGATTTACACTCATCAAAGAGGAAAGTACGTTTTCATAGAAGGGTTTTTTTGGTTCTAGCTTGTCTGGATTGTTTCCCATTAACCACCGTTTATTGCCTGACGCTTACAGCTCATAAAATACCTCAACTAACATACTATAAACGCATTAACGCATCAATAATAGTACATAAAAACAAGTGCGTTGGCTTGAACCGAGCCGATAAAAACACCGCATCTCCTCTGCACGGTGTCACATATCATAGCTGTGCGGTGATCCTTCGTTTCCGCCGCTGATGGTTTGTTTAATTTCGGTAATAATACCTTCGGCAAACCTCTGTGTTTGCTCTCGTCTCGCCCCGACACTCAGATTAGATTCAGCTTTATTGTCAAACCCGGCGGCCGTGCAAACAGCAAACAAGAGCCAAATTAACTCGCAGACACATTGTACCGACACTGCTGCTGTGCCAAGTGTTTTAGGGTGATTATAAAAGACGTGTCTGTGTGTTTGACCCCAGTGCCGCGGGAGCAGCTGCTGCAGACGGAGGAGTACGACCTGAACGTGGTTCGCCTGTGCATCCAGGTTTTCCTGCAGGACGAGAACGGCCACTACACCCGGGCCCTCAACCCCATCGTCACCAACCCCATCTACGACAACAGTGAGTGCGCCGAGCTCGCCGCGTGCTTACGTCACGCTGCAGATCAGCTGTGGCGACCATATGGTTCTGTTGACACTCTATTTCAAGGACCGACAGAGTAAATATGCTAATATTATACGCTGCTGCTTTAGCTCCATTATCAGGGTATTAATAATTGCAGCAGGTGCACAAGTAGCCGCGTTTGCACGCACAGCACGCGGCGTTTGTTGCTAAACCTGCGTACGTGTGCGTTTTACATTTTGCCCCAACACTATTTCAATTATATCTCTAAGTGAAGTTACTGTTCCCCGTACACACACGCTCAGAGAAAAAAGGGGAAGTTCTTTGTACGCACCAACCCTCAAACAGCATCGTAACCATGGAGCACTTCCTCTTCTGACAGCAGCAGGCATGTGACATGTGACTCAACCTGCTGAGGGTCCAACTGTAGAACTCAATGTGTGTTTTTGTTCTGCACGACAAAGGCAAACTCTGAGCCGGCCCTTACTGACTCTCTTCAAGCTGTTTTATTTCTGCACGTTGCTGATATTATCAGAACCCTGCTCTGTGATGGGTTTCACATGTGCAAACTGTTTCTGCGTCATCAGGGGCGCCGAACACGGCAGAGCTGAGGATCTGTCGGGTCAACAGAAACAGTGGAAGTGTTAAAGGAGGAGATGAGATCTTCTTACTGTGTGACAAAGTGCAAAAAGGTAATTGCTGTTAATGCACCTTGCATTTTACCGTACGTCTAACGTTTAATTGTTTTTCTCTCTCCGTTCATCTCCACCCAACTCGTTTTGCCTCCCATAGCCACCGTGCGTCTACGTCTCTTTGCGTGTTGACTCAGTTTTCCCTCTCTCATCATCCCATCCCACCTCATATTTCCCCACAGACGACATCGAGGTGCGATTCTTCTCCCCCAACGGCTGGGAGGCCAAAGGCTCCTTCTCCCAAGCGGACGTCCACCGCCAGGTGGCCATCGTCTTCAAGACCCCGTCCTACTACAACACCTCCATAACGGAGTCCATCACGGTGCACATGCAGCTGCGCCGACCTTCCGACCAGGAAGTCAGCGAACCGATGGATTTCAGATATCTGCCCGACGACAAAGGTGAGAGACGTTCACCTTCTCTTTTGAAATGAAACTCTAGTCTAGATCATGTGTGGTGACGTTCTGCGTTTGCTGCAGATCCTTACGGCTACAATGAGAAGAAACGCAGAAGAGAGCACTTAATGAAGATATCAGGACTCTCAAGTAAGTCATAAACAATTAATATGTTAGATATATCCTGCATAGATACATGGGTTTGTGTTGTAACAGAGACTTCCGGCCTCTCTCTTTAGGTGGTGCTTTTGCAGGTATGGGTATTAACAGGCCAAAGGCAGTGCCTCAGAGCACGATGGGCCACATGCGGAAAGGTAACTATGGTTTGATGTTGAGCTAATACACGTATATTAGCTCCTATATCAGCGTCAGTTAATGCTGCGGTCCTGCCGTCGTTGCATTAAATGCCTCTGTGTGTTTTAGATCTAAGCAACGTCTACCTAAGGCAGACCCCGCCTACGATGCAGCAGCAGCTCCCCGTCTTCAACCAGTCGTACCAACCAAGCGCTCAGATGATGACGTCGCAGGCTTCAAATCTACACGGCACCACTTCATGGGTAAATCCCAACCCGGCACTCTCGGTGGACACGGTCACCATAAACCCATCTGGCTCCATGAGCAATCTGCCGCGTCCTAACAGGCAGCAGCAGCCCAGCCGCGGGTGTGGTTACTCCCAGCACAACAGCTGTGACACCAACAACGCCCTCCCTCAGCTCTCCATACGGGACTTGCAGTGCTTGGACACGGGTCCTCAGGCCTCTGTGGTGAACCAGTCAGAGTCCCAGCAGCTCTACCACCACCACCAGCAGCAGCAGCAGCAGCAGCAGCAGCATCAACGGGAGGACCTCGCCTCTGAGACGCAGGCCCAGAACCACATGGGCAACCAGAACCAAGGCCTCCAAGCCATGTGGTCCACCTTCGACGCAGTCAACACGGTTCAGAACACCTACAACGGGTCGGTGCTTGGAGGCGGGGGCTCCTCCTCGCAGGGCCTGGGCTCTTTCCCGTTCCTGGAGGGAATGGAAGGGGGCGACTTGGTGAAGGGTCTGGTGGGGGTAGGAGGTCAGGGCGGCTTCCATCTGAAGCAGGAGCATCTGACCACGGTGGGGCAGGAAAGCCACGCGTCGGCCATGCAGTCCCCGAGGGAAACCCAAGGAAATACGTACCACAACCTGCTGCCTCGTCCCATGAACAACGGCACCGGCATGAATCTGCAGAATCCTTTCATGAACAACGGCATGTCCTCGGAAGGACACTTTCAAAATTTGGCCGACTGGATTAAAGCGACTCGGCCAACGGAGTGAACGGCGTCAAGAAAGAAGCAGCTCCAACGATGACATTTTGTTTAACTTTTTTATTTGCAAAGAAGCCAGAAATTTTATTTGTCGGTCCATCGAGGCCGTATCAACCAACGTGTCGCTCCAAGGCGGCGCAAAGACATAACCAGGAATGTTTCACGTGGTACGTCGTCACCACTTGGCAAACACATTCTTTCTGGACAAATTTAAGACGAAGAATCGACAAGCCTTTTACATTTTGGTGCAGACCACCCCAGCCTTTATCCTGATTTGATTGTTGGTTCATCAGCCCAACGTTTTAAGGGCGTGAACCGTGTTTTCGGTTGCGACGACGACTTTATCACATGTGGTCTCCAAGCCAGAGTTGCATTGTTGAAGAAGTGAATGTACTACTTTCTTTCTTTGATGTTTTTTTTTTTTTTCCCCAGTGATGTGTGATTCACTGTCAGCATAGCGTATGACAAATGTTTTGTTGTTGGGGTTGATATGGAGACACAAGTGAGGGTGAATGGATTATTTTTACAGCACGACGACTTTACTTACTCATTTTGTTTCTTCGTCACTCTTATACGACAGGACTCTTTATTTGTTGTTGCCGTCGTTTGTTTGTGCACTCTGTACATACACGGTAGCCACGGTTGAGAGTCGAAGCGGCGGCAGCAGTGCTGAGACACTCAAGGACTGGCGAGGTACTGAAATTTCCATTGAGGAAGTGGGAGGAAGTGGTGTCTTTCCTCTGTAATGACTATGTCATAACGGCGATCACATGGATGTGTAATCCAGAGTTCTCAGAGCATTTCTAACATGTTTTATAGATGCGCGCGTCAACGTTTTATTTTTTACTGTCTCGTTGGTTCAGCTGATGCTCTTAGAGACGACTAAACCAAAAAAAACAACTCTCGCTCGTGGATTAATCGACAAACACTTTGTCAAGCCTAGCCCAGCTTATGTTTTCTTACGTGTACGGCCTCCAGAAAACTTCTTTGGTATATTATATTTTAAATGTAAATGTAACTATTTCTGTGTTTTCTTTCTTGGCAATATGAGTTCTTAATAAATAAATAAAGTGTGTTATTTCTACAAAGAGTTTTATATCTGCTCTGGCTTCATCCCACCGTCCAAAGACATGCTGGTTAGGTTCATTGGTGATTCTAGCTGTGAGTGTCTCTCTGTGGTAGATTGGAGACCTGTCCAGGGTGGACACCAGCTGGGACAGGTCTGTGACCCTTCACGGGACAAGCGGTTTCAGGATATGAATGAATGAGTATTTATGAGTAGGGATGCTCGATATTGGCTTTTCTGCCGTTACCCGATATTGTCCAACTTTTAATTTCCGATACCGATATATTCAGACTTTTTACACCAAAATTATTAGATAGAAAATTTTTGCCTCAAACAACACAACAGACAATATCAAAACAAGGAAGACAAATGTAGCGTATAACTCTGCATGATTCTTCTTGAGGTGGGTGATCAGATTTGATGTATTAAAGGAAGACGCCTTGTTTCCTCCTCTCATAACCACCTTTGCTTTGCAGTCATTGCAAAGTTAGTAGGTGACACTTGGAAATACTTCCAAACTATGGACATCTCATACACCGGGCGAGCTAGCTTGTTAGCCACGGTTAGCAACCTACAAGACTAGTGTGTTGTTGTTGTTATACGTCATCAAGCACGCGCCTGTTAACGTCCCACGCTGCGTTCATGCAGACTCGGAAATGCTGAAGCCTACAGAACAAATATCGGTTATAAAAACCCGATACCGATAATTCCCGATATTACATTTTTAGCTCAATATCGGCCGATATTATCGCGATAAAACACAATCTGATGTTCAGATGTAAGAAAATAAACTGTCTGAGGAGCGATTTTTACTGCACTATGACCTCAGAGCTCAGACAGAGGACAGGTAGCTCTTCAAATTAATGATTGTGACCAATAAGAAGGCCGTTACCTGGAATTTGTTGAGGACAATGGACGCAGTGGAGTAAATTACTTAAAGAATTAGAAAATTAAAGCAGAAGAGTTGGAGTCAAGGAGCCCAAAAAGCTGCCCTAGATGTCCTCCTAGTTTTGTTCATATATGATTAAAATAAGCTCGTATGGGCAGATGTATGTGGACGCAACTTGAAGCTACAGGAGATTGTAACCAGGTGATTTCACTGAAGCTGAAGGTTTTATGAAGAGGGACTTTTCTTTCTGTGCTGGAGACAGTGAGGTAATGAGCCTTTTTCTGATGGATGCGTGTCTCAACAACATCACGATCATCACACTCAGCCAAGTGACTTTGCACTTTCGGTTTGCGCTCGCACTCAGCTCGTCCTCGTGCTGCTCTTTTTTCGTTTTGATTTCGGTTGTGGTCAGAACGCGACTCCCTTCCTTCTCGGTCAGACGCGACTGTCCATATTAAAAAAAATAATAATAAATAATAAAAAAGAAAGAGAGAGACCAGAAATGAAAGTCTGCAGCTCAAGCTTCGAAACTTGTTTTGGGCTCAACTGAAACCTTCATTTGACAGAAATGAAAAAGATGCGTTTGATATCAAAGAATATTCACAGATAAAACTTTAAAGAATGAATAAACCAGTTTAGAAACTGAAGTTTGACCAAAGAAGGCAACGTAAATATGACCTTGGAGGTCTTTATGCTAAGCTAACCCCTGGCTGCACCGGTATGGCATAACATTATGACCACCTTCCTAACATTGTGTAGGTCTCTCTTGTGCCTACAAAAACAGTTGGGACTCATCAGAGAATGGACATGGACCTTCTGAGGGTGTCCTGTGGTGTCTGGCAAAAGAATATCGTTAGTGGGGAGGGGGCGGGCTTCTGTGGATCATCCCACGGATACTTGATCAGTTTGGGATCTAGTGAATTTGGAGGCCAGGTCAACACCTTGAGATGTTCTTCATGTTTTTTTAATTGTTCCTAAAGCGTTTTTGTGTTATGTTGGCTGCTGCCATGAAGGAGTGTCATTGCTATGGGGTGGGGGTGCCTGGTCTGGTCTAGGTGGGTGCTCCATGTCTAAGTAACATCCACACCAATGAATGAAGCCAGGTCCAGAAGTTTCCCAGCAGAACACTGAACTGTCACAAGATGGTTTAGATGTTATTCACTCCTCCTGTCTGTGGCCCAACATGTTGACTCTTAACTAGAATATTTTGGCGTAATCAAAGTAAATCTTACGTCCACCAGTCAGTGTGAAAGCAGTCACAAGAAGAACATCTCAATAAGGAAGTAGAAAGGATAACACCATGTGTCTGAGGGTGATATTTTATCATAAAAAGAAATCTATTTCTACTCAGTACTCTTTTTGATTTCTGGACATAAAACGGTACGATGAGCCGTGTGACACAATAAGGAAGTGTTGTGCAGTTGCTACTGTTGAGTAACGTCGGGTTGAGTAAGTGGATTATAATCTGTTTTGCCTTAACGCCTCGAATCTGTGTCGTCTTATCAACTTCTGTTTGTCTGAAATCCACACAAAACCACGATATGTTAAGTAAATGATTTAATAGTTTTAGTTACAGGTTGGTTTTCACACTTAACATGAGTATTTATCAGCACAGTCTTTGGCAAGTAATGAGCTAATTCAGATCTTAAAATCTTCATAACACTTCTTATTTGACATCTATTGAATGATCTCTTTCCTTCACTCATTATGACTTAAACTGGTATCAGGTGAAATCTAGGATGGGAAAGTCACAGTGTCACCTCCTGAGCTTTGCGTAAGTCGCAGTAGGACGTGTACAGTCCTGACAGATGTGAAATTGACATTTAACGCCAGTGTCACAACAACCTTGAGGCAAAAAAAAAAATTAAAAAATATCCACCGAGCGTCTGGATAAAATCTTTCGACTAACTCAGAGGCATCACGTCAGATTCATCAGACACTCGGGAAACTCCACGAATTAAAGATTTACAGACAGATGTTTTACTCAGGTAGATGTGGCGTGTTGCGGCGAGGCTCTCCGTCACATTTCAAGCTCACGTCAGCAACGCGGCCTTAACAACACCTTTATTATATGTACAGATATTTAAATACATGTATAAATCTAAGCCGCATGTTTCACTCCGTGACCTTTTGGGTCAAAAGATAAGAAACGAGTGACATGTTTGTTTTTCTTTGACTCACATGGACAATATTGGCTGACGTGTGACTGAAGAAACCTAAGACCTGTTTTGCAGTTGCCATAGCAGTTATAAGGCCTTCGGTTAAAGCCTATGCTAGAGTTCACGTTTTCATGACAAATTACAAAGTGAATGTTGATAGGTGGGCAAAATAAATTTTTTGATTCTAATCTCCTTTCTTGAAAAACGCTGTTTTCAATGTAAAACGCGGTACTTTACAATCAGCGCGTCCTGAAGCGTCATTACCAAGGAACCCAGGATGTGCGGCGCTGGAGAGGCTTGTTTTCTCTTGTATACTGTACTGAGAAAAAATGCTTCCTTCCTGTCTCGTAAGGAACCACAGTGAACCCTGATTTAACCTCAGCGCACAGGATACTGTGAGAATCCACGCACGAGTCTTTGGTTTGGGTTCTCTGGTCCCGGCAGCAGATTAGTCTCTACAGAGTTCAGTGTTTTGACTCCAAGGGTTTCTGGTTCCTGGTTGATCTGGTGACAGCAGCAGGTGAAAATGAAAACGTGGTGAAGAACAACAACATGCAGAGTTTCTGCCTGAGATGCAGAAAATGCATAATCAGCTTCCAACAGAGCAGCTCCAGGTCGACGTTAAGAAAACATCTGTGGGCCAGGAAGTGGATCTGGCTTCCAGGCAATGACTGAGTTTGTGTTTATCAGTTAAATTGAAGATAGTGATTAAAGGCAGTACAATAAATTAAAATAAAAATAATAATTAATTAAATTAAACCTTGAAAACAAAAATTGAAAAAATAAAAATAAATTAAAATTAGAAAAAATTAAAATAAAATAAATGTAAAATAAATTAAAATTAGAAAAAATTAAAATAAAATAAATGTAAAATAAATTAAAATTAACCAAATTAAAAAGTTAGAATAAAAATTAGAATGTATGAATAAATTAAGAAATAAATTTAAAATAAATAAAATTAACTGAAACACACATTAAAATTAGAAAATAAAAATAAATTAAATTAACATATAATTAGAACATATAAATAAAATTACAAAATAAATAAAAAATAGAACATATAAATAACAATTCAAAAACAAATTAAAATTAGAAAAAATAAAATAAAAAAATAAAAGGTACATTAAAATTAGAAAATGTAAAGAAAAAAATAATTAAAATTAGAAAATAAAAATGTACAATATAAATAAATAAATAAAAAGCTTGGGTAAATAAAATGGTAGTGACACACATGATGTTGGTTGCTCTTTTCATTAACCTTAGCTGGAGGCCTGTCTAGATGTGGTGGAGAAACTACGGCCTCATTAGCCTGTTTCAAAGTGGCCTATCAATCATTACTGCTGCTACTGGTCGAGGCACTGCACACACCAATGACCTCTGCTAAAGTCTCTATGTTTACCAGCTGACCCCCAGTCTGCTTCTGGTCCTGGTTCTAATGGTTCATCCATTATCAGTCGTGCATGTTGAGCAGCTAAACATTTAACTTCTCTATTCTCCTTCCATGTCTTCTGTTTGACCTCCTTCTATTTCTTTTTCTGTCTCATTTTCCAGTCAGCCTTGGTTCTGCTCAAGGTTCGTTCCTGTTAATAGACAGTTTATTGTTGCCACTGTTGCCTCAGTTCTGTCCCTGGGTCTTTCACACTCAGTACAGTGCGTTCTGACTGCGCTTTGATTGTTATTGGTGCAATATCAATGAAATTTAATCATCATGTTCAAACACGTCAAGCTGACTGAGTAATCGAAGAAGGTGTTTCCTATTTATTGGTAATACCGAAAGGACAGGATGTCCTCTCAGAGACCATGAGGTAATCCATCAGGGTATTTCACTCCAGCAGAGGAGCTGCAGTGCATCAGGGTCACGACTTGTCAGAGAAGCTCTCGCGCTGCAATCATTGCACGTGTGTGCGGCTGCACATGCATGTGTGGCGTGTTGTGTCTGCGTGCGACCGACAGTCTATGTTTCTCACTATTTCCTAACCATGTCCTGGAAAAGGCAAGTTAGACCTGTTTAGCCACCTATTTCCCGTAATGCCCCTCCTCCTCTGCTGCTCTGTCTCCTCCCCCTTCCCTCTGTTGCCCTCCTCCCCCTCTCCCCCCTTTCCTCTTTGCAAAACCCGCTCTCTCTCTCTCTCTCTCTTCTCTTTTCTCTCTCTCTTTCTCTGCAAGTGGTTGTTGACAGCACGAGCACTCGGTCACACCTGAGTGACTCTCGTCTCACCAAATTAGGCCGATGTTACTTCACAGCAGACTCTCTGAGACGATATCCTCCCTCTGGTCACATTTAATGGTATCTAGCTGCTTCCTTTATTTATTCACATGAGTTATTTGTTATTACATTTACACATGGACTCATAGGTTATAACTTTTTTTAAAAAAAAAAGCATGCTCCTTTGTGCACTTTCTGAAATAAAGGAGTTGCATCAAGGTGTTTATCCTCAGCCTGTGTGTGTGATGTTTCATACACATAATATACATAATATCTGCCCTATTAATAAGACTTTTTAAAACAAATGTCATACATGCTCCAACAGGTCCATGCATCTCGTCAAATCACTTCTTCAGAATCAGCCAAACACCGGTCACGTATAGACGCCATAGTTCTCCTTTTTCTTTTTCTTTTTTTCACCACGTCTGAAATCAGCCAGTCAAGACTTCTCTGTGAAACACGGAGAACAGTGATTACTTCCACTCTCTGATCCTACAATTTGCAAACTTCCTGCAGCACATTTTAATTATAGGTATTGTGCCGTACGTGTTGCTGGGAGCTCCTCATGCAAGACCTAACTCATGTTTCCATGAGCAGGGAAAATCCCACAAAGCTCTTAGTGTGAATGTTTGACCAGTAACAGTGTGAGGCTGTGTACTGCAGGGATTTCAACAGATGCAGCCTCATTGTTTGTTTTTTTTTGTTTGTTTTTTACAAATTTTATTAAGTTAGATGCCATTTCTATTTTTACATATGCTAATCCGTAAAGAAGAAGTGAGAGAAGCTGTGCAGTAAATAGCGCACTACAAAGTGACAGCGACCACAGGAGCTGGCTTTTAGATTTCTGCCTAACAGAAATAAAATAATCATCCTGCATAAATATGTAACGGGACAAAAATATCATATAAAACGTGCAAAACACGTTTAAAAACTAAAGAACAAAGTTGCTCCTGTGTCAGATCTGTGCAGAGTCTACCTGGCAGTGTCTGCACCGTAATTACACCACTTATATGCATTTCATGCCCAATTGCAGGTTTAAAATGTATTTAATACAGGCATCTTCCTTCATATATCTTCACAGTAGTTATGTGAGTAGTTGGCTGCTGGCAGGGTTAGGGTCAGTGTGGTTAAAGTACTAAATGAAATATGGATCTAATACTTTGGTTGGTTTTGTGTGCGGTTTTCTGAACCTCTTTTCTGCTGGAAACCGTCTGCTGTATATCTGGCAACACCAACCGATGATGTAGCGCTGATACAGAAACACAAATGTGGCTTCAAACTTGCCTTAGCCTGGAAGTTAAAGGTAATGTAAGGGCATTAGGCTGCTAGCACTTAGAATGAAAAACACCATATGAAAAGTTATGTTTAAAGTTAAATAGCCTAGCTTAGTCCTATTTGATTTCATCTTAAAAAAAAAAAAAAATGGCTTTAGTCTTGGCTAAAGTTAAAGCAAAGCTAAGCTAAAACTAAGGGCAGAATTAGCCAATGTAGGGCTGCTAGTACTTAGATTGAGAAAAAAATATATAAAAAGTTCTGTTTAAGGCTAACTAGCCTAGCTTAGGGCTCTATTTCATTTGAACGTAATGTAATTAACTTAAAAAGATGCTAAGTTAAGGCTAAGGGCAGAATTAGCCTACATGGGGCTGCTTGAACTTGAAAAAGAAAAACACCACATATAAACAAGTTTTGTTTATCGCTAACTAGCCTAGCTTAATCCTCCATTTCATTTCATATTAATGTAATTAACTTAAAAAGATCTTAAAACTGGCATTAGTCGTGGCTAAAGCAAAGCTAATTAAGACTAAGGGCAGAATTAGCCTTTGCGGGGTTGTTTGAACTTAAATTGAAAAAGGAAAAACAACAGACACGTTTTATCTATCGCTAACTAGCCTAGTTTAATCCTCCATTTGATTTTATATTAATGTAATTAACTTAAAAAGGGGCGTTAGCCTTGGTTAAAGTTCGAGCTAAAGCAAAGCTAAGCTGTGCTAAGTTAAAGCTAAGGGCAGAATTACATGGGGCTGCTTGAACTTGAAAAAGAAAAACACCACATAAACAAGTTTTGTTTGCGGCTAACTAGCCTAGCTTAATCCTCCATTTCATTCCATATTAATGTAATTAAACTAAAAAGGTCTTAAAACTGTTAATTGTTGCTTACATCCTTTTAAACTTTCACCTAATTTTCTCAGCCTCGCCCTTTTTATTGTTTTGCACTGCTCACATCTCCAGTAGCAACATCTGACAACATCATCTCCATCACAACAGACACCACAGTGTTGTCCGGTGTGACTGCAGTCGATGCTGTGTTTCCTTTTTCTTTTTTTATTTTCCTTTGTCCGCGCAGCTTCACACTGAGTCAACACGCTGGGGTGGACACACACGTGTTAAACACACACACACACACACACACACACACACACACACACACACACACAGACATAAATTGATTTCTGTATGTTCCACGAATATTTCTTGTCTCGGTAGTTCCACTTTTTGTAGAAGAAGAGAAGTGTTGACTTTACAGGCAATATTGCAGCCTACATTTTGGTCTGGTTCGTGGTTATTATTGTTTGAGTGAGTTTCAGTTTAAGTAATAATTAGACATTTAGGGAACTGTGCTTTTTTCACGATTAGCTAGAAGCTGCAGCCTTATGTTTAACAAACAGAGGTGATATTCTCATTGTGTTTACTGGCATTAGCGTTTGTTCTGCCTTATCTTCTTTTCTCTTGCCACCTTGCAGATTTATTTTAAAACCACCTTTTCAGACACTAATGAGCTTAATTAATTATTAATAATAATTATTAATTAATTTAAAAAAAAAAATGATATTGCCTCACTTCATAGACCACAAATAGACTTTTTGTCCAAGCGGCTTCACATTGAGTCGCACATGTGTTAAACTGATTTCTGTATGTTCCACAAATATTTTTCTCTCTGCAGTTCCACTTTTTGAATCCTCTCCTTTCACTCCCACGCAGCGTTTAGACAACACAGAAGAGGGAACCGGGGAGTGTAGAAGAAAGTACCGGCATCACATTCAGGCCGGTGCAGCGTGCAGGCCGCCAAAAACACAGCAGGAAGGCTGGAAGTTCAGGGCGAGCGAAGGAATGCCACGCTGGAGTGAAGTCATAGCAGCTCTGGTCATAACAGAGGGCTAAATTAGCTCTCAGGAATAGAAAGCGATGCCACAGATAAAGGTCACACAGGGGGGAAGGGAAGGGGGGGGGGGGGGTGCATAGGGATTGTTTTATGATCACCACCTCTTCTGGTTGTAGAAACACAGGAATATACAGGGTAAGTTTATGGCTGGCCCAGCAAGTTTTTGGCAAATGTGTTGAAAATATTTGACCTTCTCTTAGACTTGTGCAATTGTTTTACTTTTACTGCTATACTGTTTAATTATTTAACGATTCAAAGAGTTTTATTGTCAATCCTCTGTAATTTCAGGACATATAAAAGAATCAAAAAGCAGTTTACATTACGTTTATATACTATAAACACTAGAAAAATTGAATAGAAATAAAATATGACATATAAAAACAGCTCACGTCCTTCGGTCCAGGGGCAGGGGGCAGCCTTAGCCTCAATTTCGTCTGGTCTGTTGTCTGAGTTAGTTTCAGTTTAAGTGATAGTTCAGAAATTTAGGGAACTTTCCTTTTGTGCTTTTTTTTTTTATGCTAATCTAGAAGCTACAGCTAGCAGATAGAGGTGATATTGTGTTTTCCAGATTCAACAGCGATAGCGTTCACTGGCCTACTCCTTCTGCTTAGACATATGCAAATGTGTGCCTCTATTTTTTCCATTTGGTTTCTCACAGTAGAAGAGAAGTGTTAACTGTATGTAATGGTCTGGGGGGTTAGCATCGTTTGAGTGAGTTTCAGTTTAAGTAATTGTTAGACTATGCTAGAAGCTAGAAGCTATGGTCTTGTGTTTAACAGATAGAGGTGATATTCTGGTTGCAATAAAATGCCAATCAGTCAATCTTTTTTTTGTGTGTGTCCCTGCAGATTTATTTTGCGTCCACTTCAGGGTACCCAATCCCTATGTTTAAAACCTCCTTATCAGACAATATGGCTAGTGAACTTAATGGCGCTATTTCAAAATGATATGGTCTCAGTTTATACACTATATACATATTTTATTTTTCTCTGTGTGGTGCACAGAACATGTTTGAGATAACCTGACAAAAACCTGGACGTTGTCACATTTACACTTCACCCCTCACCTTTAGATGCCACGTTTGCATGTCCACCTATATTATAACACTCAATGATTTGAATCTTTGAACGTCAAAGCTGTCAATGCTTAGAGTGGAAACCTTTCACCGTTCTTTGACCCTTTTGTGTCGTCACAAATACAAAAGGTCACAGCTGCAGAATAATAACCCCTAAATACCAGGACCATCGTCAGCTCATCAGCCACAGGTCCGGGATCCTCAAAACGTCACCACAAACGACAGTCTCTGCATCACACGCCTACTCTGTGGGATCACTCAGACATCTTCTGTCGTCCTACCCCCTCCAATAGAATCTAAAGTGACAACTGTGCCCCCACCCTCCCACGCAACACTTGACATCACAGGACTCCCTCCTGAAACCGCACCGTGCAGCTCTGCACCAACGCCGCCAGTAGCTTTCCTCATGCTTGAAGCGTAGTCACAGGTCGCCCCCTCTCAGAACCCTACCAGGGTGAGGAGTGACGTTTCTGAGAGCTGGTGACTTCTCAAAGAGGCTTGTTATCAGCACAGGGAGGTTAGCATACTGCTCAGCAGCAGAGTCTCCACCTACTGTCAGTGTGAAATGGTTCAGCTACTGTAAGAGACGAGCCGTTTGTTTGTCAGCATAAAGTTTCAAAGAATAAAAGGAAGCTCTTATCGGATCCTGGCACCTTTACAGACGAGTATTGATAGAGGAAATTGTTATCTAAGGGCATCACTGTGACGACAGCATACTTTACAGTTTTATTAAATATCACACTTGTGCTTTTTGTTCCTAAATGTGCAGTAAATTGTATTAATTATATTATTGTGCTTTTACTTCTTTTGTAATATATGGCCCAGTTGACAAACTTCTCTCATCCACAACATTTCATTGCCCTGTTAACCTTTGTGTCAATAAATAAACCTGAATATGACGTGTAAATAAAATCCAAAACTACCCCGGCGGCGTCTTCATATTTTGTTTGTCAAAGTGACTACATATTAGTGAGGAAGTTACTTGTGAAAATCTGTGGGCTTTGTTTTAACAACAATGTACCAAGAAGGCGGGAAATTCCCTTTCACCTGTTATATTAGAGGCTGAAAGCATGCGTCAAGGTGATCGCTGTTAGGACGAGCTACAGCTCCATCTGCTGGACAGGAGTGAAAAAACATTTAGTAGTTTAAGGAACCAGACCCCATTCAGAGGTAAAATACAAAATACTTGGTTGTCAGTTGATTTTAGGGGCTAATATATGAACTATAAGCATATTCCAAATGGTCATGCTTTGTGAAACTGTCAGTATTTGTGACATATTCTTAGTAAACCCAATATTGTTCCAGTAATTTGTAGTCCCTGTATGATTATGCGCTGGTATTGTCAATGCCTGAAGAAGGACGATTAGAAAAACAATAAATGAGTCATTTTTTATATAGTTTCATACTCATATAATGTCTTTAAACTAATTTATTGTATACAATATTGTACATTTTTTTAACTATATATCTTTATATCCATATTTATTTGCATTATATATATATACTCTAGTATATTATCTATCTATCTATCTATCTATCTATCTATCTATCTATCTATCTATCTATCTATCTATCTATCTATCTATCTATCTATCTATCTATCTATCTATCTATTGGTGGCGGTACTGCGCCTTTAAGCTCCTTTGTCAACCGTCATTAAAACCAAAGAAGAAGAACTACGAAGCGAACCGGAAGAAAGCAGGAGGAGCAGCTGCTAGCCTCTGCGACTGCCAGGTTCAGGCTCCGCAGTATATATCTTTTTTTTTGTTTTGTTTTGTTTTGACTTTGTGGACTCGGGCCATACTTTTTGCGATGGATTCACAGCCTCCACCAAAGCCATGGGAGAGGCGGATTCCGGGGGCTATGGGCGCACCTGTAAATTACAGGTAAAACGGGCCTCGGCTCGGTCCTCGTCGGAGGACTTGTTTTGGTGTTTACTCTCTCCAGCTGCTAATGCTAATGCTAATGTAAAAGTCGTTTCACAATCGGAGGCAAGCAGCTTCTAGAAAACTTTGACATAGGGTTTATGAATAATTAATAGTTAATAAGTCGCATAAATATTTGTCAGGGGAAAAATACGTAACTCTTGTTTTGTTTTTTTTAGAGTAAGTTGTACAAATGGCTAACTAGCTTGAACCAACAAGGCCCTGTCAAATACCTTGTTGTGGTGTGCTTCTCATTTTCATTTATAAACTGGTCATCGTTATTGTCACACAGAGCATTAACTAAACCAGTTTTTTATTTTACTGAAGTAAATGTTTCATATCAGCAGAAATGTCTGTTATTTTCCCATATCTCTGTTTACTGTTAAAGGGACCATCGGGTTACTTCACTTTATTAATGCACGTGTAACAGGGTCATATGTTATAACTACACAAAATCTGTTGTATTAACAATGAAAGGATAAAATAAAACACAAATTGTTCTAATTGTGCGTCTTGGACTTTGTCTCCAAACAGGTCTACAGACTTTGGCCTGGCTGCAGGCCCCTCCACTTCTGCTGGCCCTCCTGTGATGACCAGGATGGTGCCCCCAGTGCCCCCTCGTCCCGTCCAGCAGTCTTACCGCCCAGCCTACAGCTCCTTCACCTCCTCTTACAGCCCTTACGGGAGCTCCATGTATGGGGGCTACAGCCCCTACAGCTACGGCGGCGGCGGCGGTGGCTTCGGAATGGGAGGGTACAGCCGCTTCCCCCGCACGGACGACGTGGCCCCAAGTCGGTTTGTGCAGCAGGCGGAGGAGAGCAGCCGCGGCGCCTTCCAGTCCATCGAGAGCATCGTCCAGGCCTTTTCTTCAGTTAGCATGATGCTGGACGCCACCTTTTCGGCCGTGTATAACAGTTTCCGTGCCGTGCTGGATGTAGCCAATCACCTGACGCGGCTGCGTGCTCACCTCACCCGAGTTTTGTCAGCCTTTGCTCTGGTGCGCACGTTGCGCTACATTTACCGACGGTTGCTGAGGCTTTTGGGGCGGAGGTCAGACGCCGAGGTTGAAGACTTGTGGGCTGACAGTGCGACTGATGCCCTGGCTACGAGTTCATCCAGAGGGCTTGGAGCGGGGATGGAGGAGCAGACCGTGAAGTCCTGGCCAATCTTTCTGTTTTTTGCTGTAGTCTTAGGTGGACCTTACCTAATCTGGAAACTGCTGAGCTCCATCCCTGGAACTGAAGAAAACGGTAAGACGTTTAACATGTGGTACCTGCAAATTTTGATTTCTGGACTAAGAGCTGTCCCCAAATGTGTCTCTCTGTAAAGCCAAAGGTTTAGGAAAACTTGCAGCTCCTATCATTCAATTCAGTTTTATTTACAGAACCCAGTCCATACTGACTACCTTCAGTTATCTTAAATCTGACTGACATCATCTGAGCACAAGCCAGTAACTTGTTGGTGCAGATGTTTTCTCTTTGCAAAAATGTTCCATTAAATATAAAAGATATTCTATTAGAGAAATAACTCTGTGTCTTAGTTGTGGTTACTAGCCTGTCTTTCCCTTTCAACAGCAAACAAATGAAAATGTGCTGCGTTTATCTTATTTAGCTACTGACTGGGCCAGCGGGGAGGACGACCACGTGGTGGCCAGAGCAGAGTACGACTTCTCAGCTGCCTCCGAGGAGGAGATTTCTCTGCGTGCCGGAGACATGCTTAACCTCGCCCCTAAAGGTGAGAGTGCTCTTTAGTTACATAATATTTGGTCCACATACAAATATGGCTGAACACGTGTATCCCTCGTGCTACCTTTGGGGTCTCTGGGCCCCGAGTGAATGGACAGACACATACAGAGAGCATGCAGGAGGGTAGCACGAGGGCTAGATGTAATAAGCTGTTGTGTACTAATAACATGTTGCTATCAAAAGAGTTAAATAAACTGTTTATAAGGTGATAATCTATAAATCAAATAGTAAAGTAACAAGAAATTAGATCTATACTATATAAACCGTCGTAGTAAAATACTTCTCAGGTGTTCTTGTCTTGTAGTTAGCATCCAAGTGAAGATTAATGCCTTGCAGCAGTTTCTTAAAGAGCTCAGATCTCAACGTTTTTATTTTTCCCCTCGTGTTTAGAGCAACAGCCCAGGGTGCGTGGCTGGCTGCTGGGCAGCGTGGACGGTGAGACCACAGGACTTGTCCCAGCCAACTACGTGAAGATCCTCGGCAAGAGAAGAGGCCGCAAGCATGCAGAGGTGGAGAGGCTCGCTCAGGCCCAGCAAGGGAACTCGGAGGCCGCCGGAACAGCCTCGGCTGCACGTCAGCAGTCAGTTCCAGCCCCAAGCTTTACCCCGAGCCTTGCTGCTGAGTCCACCTCGGCTTCCTCAGAGGAGCTGCTGGAGTCGACGTTCAGAGAAACGCCAGCTTCCTTCGGTCTGGGGACGTCCAGCTCCAGCTTGCCTCCCAGTACTCTGATAAACATCCCAGAGAAGATTGATCTGTGATGTTTGTGCATGCATAGCTTTTTCATTCATATCATTGGTTGACTCAGACTGTTCTTGTCTGGCGCTTGTTTTGGAGGGTAACTATAGAACACAATCTAGACCCTCTGATAGTCAAAAATGGTTCCACCCACAGGTTCTCTGATGCACTGTCTCAAATAATAACATTATCTTTACATTTCTTTAGTCAGAGCGTGTCCAAGAAAGTCTGTGTGCTCTCTGATCATGTTTCATGTTTATGAGGTGCACTGGTACATCATCTTTGTACTAACAGTGTAAGGACAAAGCCAAGGTGAATTATTTGATGTAATCATGTTTAACCTTGTGTTTTGCTTTGGCGCTCACGTGGTCGCTGCTTGGTCTTCTGTTTTGTCTCCTCGGTGAAGCTGATGGATTTGTTTTCATCTAGAATGGAAAAGGGCCTAATTTTGCACATTGTCAACAGTTTGTTAGCCACATAAAGTAATTTGTAAATATTTAATATAATTATTTTGAAATTAAAATTTTCAAAAATCCTTTTTGTCCAGTTGTGTATTATTGTATAAGTAAAAAACAAATGTGTTTTGGTTTTTATTGCTAAGATTTCACTAAAAACAAAATAGAGGGCTTTTTATATGTTTTACTTTATGTTTTAAATATATTTAATATAATTTTAGGATTTTTAAATTAAGGGACGGTTTACGGCCGTTACGCCGCTGTCTCTAAGCAACAGGACGCATAACCTGCTGCAGTGCGACAACGGGGACGATTTTGCGCTGCGGAAACTGACGCCACCAACAAGATTTGTCTAAATTATTTTCTATATTATTACTTTTTTGTCTTCTGGCCGTAGTGTGGCCTGTCGGTAGCATTTCCCGTACAATACTGACTTAAAAATGTCCAAACGTCTATGCTAAGTAGCTCTTACTTAGCTAGCTGAAACGCTAGCTGAAAAATGCTAATGTTGCCTTCCATGACTATCGGAAATTAATGTCACCGAATAGCTACTGTGCGAAAATGACTCGAGCAAATTAGATTATGACCGTCTGTATATATTTTTAGCCAGTTTCGCCGTATAAATTAACTTGTCTTCTTTGATTAAAAGCGCAGAATCTGCACCTGAAGCGATGCTATTCAACAGCCCACGGCTTAATAACGCAATATAACGTATGACGCTTTTGTTTGGGAATATACGGGGGGGGGAGTACGTGAAGGCATCAGATCCTGTCCCGTCCAAGTTAGCTAGCATTAGCAATGGACGCAGTTAGCCGGTAGAGGAGCACTGCCGCATCAGCATCACCCGTGCACCATGACATAAACTATTCACCTGCCTAGTTTACTGCGCGAGACGACGGCGGAGGACGCCTCTTACAGCAGATAAGTATGTCTCCACCCTCTTGTTATGTTCTGTAAAGAGCCTGTTGGTTTAATTTGACCTAGGAACGTGTATATATGTGTGTGTTGATGCTGCAGGAGGACAGAGGGACTCGGCCTGCGGTAGCATCACTACTGTACCTCACAGTGCGTCTTTTATTTTTCCTGTATATCATAAATTTGCATCATATACATGCACCAGCAAATGTCTGTACAATGCACAAATCCTCGACCTCATCTTTGGCTGCTAGCAGACTCATGTGAGAGTAAAGCTCCTCATGTATTTGGTGGTAGAGAATGAATTTATTTGTGAATTTGCATCCCTCATTGTAATGTATGTGCAAAACTGTGTAAATTACTAGTTTGCAAGTCAATGTATGAACATGTTTATTGTTATATTCAGTAAAAACAGCAGTTTAGACCATATAATGAAATTACTTACTTATAAATATATGAAAATGCAAGAGGTAAGTTTAAAAAGTCCACTGTGCTTTGTGCTACAGATACAGTCAGCATGAGTGAGGCAGCTGTTCTTTAGTCTGATGGCTTGAGGGTAGAAACTGTTTGTGAGTCTTTATCTTTAGTGGAGCTGCAGCTTAAAGAGAGAGAGAGTCAAGAGAAGCAGCTTTGGGATCAAATTTGCATGTTCTTTCAACCCTGGAAAGAACATGCTGGTTAGGTTCATTGGTGATTCTACATTGTGAGTGTGAGTGGTTGTCTGTCTCTCTGTGGTAGTCCCGAGATAGACTGGAGACCTGTCCAGGGTCTACCCAGCCTCTGACAGCTGGGATAGGCTCCAGCCCCGACGCAAACCCTCAGTCAAAGTGCCTCACAAAAATATACAAATCTGCATTTTAAGTTAATAAAAACAGAACAGGAAGAAGAACAAAAGAACACACAGTTAAGAACTTAATTAAAAATCAGTTAAGTTTTATTTATATAGCATCAATAACAGCACAAATTGTCTCAAGACGCTTTACAGCATCTAGTCTGAAACCTCCAGAACAAAAGAAAAACTCCCTTTTAACAGGAAGAAGCCTTGAGCAGAACCTTAAGCTCATATGGAGGGACACATCTGCCTAAGGCGGCCAGGTAGAGACAGAAAAGAGAGAAGGCAGGTTGGAGAATTGTTTATCCAGGTAGATGAGGCCATGACAGGTTGATGAGATCTCAATTAAACTCACTCACAAAATCTGTCCCTCGGATGCTACACAAGTGGCAGCCCACTGCATGGAAATAAAATAAAAAAGACACTAGAAACTATTTGCCAGTTTATTTTCTGTCAGTTCAGACTAAATTCTGCTTCCTCGTTCCACCCTTGTCTCCGTAGAGATGAGTCGCTTCTGCTCGGACAACAACAACTTCCCCTATGACAACAACAACGTTCTGGTTTTGGACATGGTGCTGGGCTCCTTGTGGGGGGTGCCACAGCCCATAAACTGGGACAGCGTGTCCAAGCTCGTACCAGGCTTCACTCCTAAGGAGGTAACTGGAATGCTGGCTAACTAGTGCTTCCATCCCATCTGTCCCATCCGGTCCATCTGTCCCACCGTTCCTTAGAACCATCAGGCCATCCATGAAGTGGTGATAAGAAATAATTGAATGCCGATGCGATCTTGCAGTGCGCCCGTCGCTTTGAGGAGCTGAAGAGTACGGGGGGTTTTCCTCACGTGGACCACCAGTGTAACGCCCTGACGGGAGGAAGCAGCTCCCCCTCAGACGGCCTGTCCACGCTGGAGACAGGGGAGGTGGTGGAGAGAGGACTCAACCAGAGCAGCAGCAAAGTCACAGGTCAGTTAGAATGCACTTTAACAGCCACAACATTAAAACCACCTGCCTAATTTTGCGTTATGAATGAATGCCAGACGTTTCCCAGCAGGATATTGTCGACTTCTCCTGCTTGTGGTTTTAATGTTGTGGCTGATCGGTGTGTGTACCTATGAGAGCTGGGTTTAGAGTGTATTCATGTGTTTCCACTGGCGTCTGCAGGCAAGTCGTTGCCCTCACGAAGGGGTGGTGCCGCAGAGAAGAAAGAGAAAAGAGTCTCGACGGAGGAGGAGGACAAACCTCCGAAGCCACGAGAGTACGTTTGGAAATGTTTTTAAAGTGCTTTCAAACAGCTGCTCCATCTATTATTGATGCTTCCTTTTATATTCAAAGTTTTATGTGAAGAATATTTTTCAAATGTGCAGCCCCAACATGGTCATCCACGTGTGTGACGAGACCAAGAACCTGAAGCAGGACTTCACGTGTCCCAGAGATCTTCTCGTCAAAGAGATGCGTTACTTTGCAGAGTATTTATCTGTGGACGCCCAGCGGTGGGAGGAGGTGGACATCTCTGTCCACTGCGACGTCCAGATCTTTGACTGGCTCATGAACTACGTGAGGAGGAACTCCGCCGGAGAGGGGAACAAGGACAAGCCCCGGCTCGGTAAATTCCCAGAAATCAAAGTAAAACAATAACAGTTAATCACATTGTTACACACGGTAATGGCTGAGCTGTCTCTTACTCCACCTGTTTGTGTAAATCCGTGGATGGTGCTTGACTTCTCGTGCGTCTGGTGGGTCACTGGCCGCGTGTTCTGTGTTGTCTGTTGGTCATGTGGTGTTTGTCGGTTACAGAGCCCAGCAATGTCATCTCAATCCTGATCTCCTCCGAGTTCTTGAAGATGGATACGTTAGTAAGTGTTGTGATATGTGACGCTGGGTGTGGAGTCGTGTTCAGGTCTTTTGTTTTGTTTTTTTTGTCAGACGGGAATTAAAAGTTAAAAGCGGCGTTTGTCCGGCTGTTAGCGGTAGAATCTGCTAAACCAGAAAAACAAAAGGCCTGTTCATCGAGCTTTGTGAAGTCAGTGCTGCATGAATGTAGAGTTTAGCTATTCTTTAGAAAGTAAACTTTTCTCACCGTTATTGTGTTAAAGCTCTGGTAGAAGTCGTAGAATAGTAGCGCTGATAAATGAGATAACAGCATCTATGTAGGATGATTTAAGTGACGTTCACCTTCCCTCTGAGTGACCCCTTCGTGTCCACGTCCAGGTGGAGGAGTGCATCCAGTACTGCCACAAACACATGAGCGCCATCGTGGCTACTCCCTGCAACATGAACTGCATCAACAGCAACCTGGCCACGCGCATCGCCGAGCTGTTCAACCACAACGAGGCCGACGACATTAGGGATAAAAAAGACAAGTTCAAGAGGTGAGGGGACAAACGTGGAAACACTGACCGCTGCCTTTTGGGTCTCACTGGGAGCCTTGTCCCACGGGGCAGATAGCTGGGCTGTAAGCATGAACAGAAGAATGGGATCATACATACTACACACCGATCAGCCACATCATTATGACCTAATATTGTAGGTCTCCCTTGTGGTGACTCATCAGAGAATGGACATGGACCTCCTGAGGGTGTCCTGTGGTGTTAGTGAGGGTCTTAGAGGGGAGGGTCATCTGTGGATCATCCCACAGACACTTGATCAGTTTGGGATCTAGTGAATTTGGAGGCCAGGTCAACACCTTTTTGTGTTTTTCATGTTTGTTTTTAGTCGTTCCTAAAGCGTTTGTGTGTGTGTGTGTTTGTGTGTCTGCATCCTGCTGGGTCATTGCTATGGGGTGGGGGTGCCTGGTCTGGTCTAGGTGGGTGCTACATGTCTAAGTAACATCCACACCAATGAACGAATGCCAGAAATGTCCAAAGGTTTCCCAGCAGAACGTTGAATCGTCAAAACATGGTCAATGTTGTTTACTTCTCCTGTCCTTCTCCGGTCACACGTCAAATAATCAGCAAAATGTGCATGAAGTGTCTCGAGTTGTGCTGCACTGAGACTGAGGCGTCCTTACGTGTGTTTCTCTTCCTTCTTTTTCCTCTTCGCGCTTTAAAGCAAACTGTTTCAGAAGAAAATCGAGCGTCTCTTCGATCCCAGCTACCAAAGCAGAGATTCGCCGGGAAATGCCTCGTCTCTCTACAGGTGAGTAGAAGCTGCTTAGTTCATGAGTGCATAAAGGGTTGGGGTGTTTTCATGCTTGTGTTGCGTCCCAGGTGTGTCCTGTGCCTTAAGCTGCTGACCAAAGACACGGAGAGGAACATTTCCTGTGTTCCAGGGAAAATCAACGTGGACGCGCGAGGAGAAATCATCTACACGCACACGAGGTATTGCATCGCCGCGATGAATCACTTCTTGCTCTGGCTGAGTTCCTGATCTGTGCTGTGTGTGTGTGTGTTTGCAGACAGAAGAGCTGGGACGTGCACGAATACATCACAAGCCTGTATGAGGAGCTCAAGTCCTGGGTCCTGGTTTACTGGAGGATCTGGGGTGCCATCAACTACCTCACCTGCTCCAGATGTCAACAGGTGTGTGTGTGTGTGTGTGTGAACCACAGACTGTAGCGGTTTGGTTTTATTATTAACCTGATGTGCACGTGGGCGCAGGTGTTTGTGTGTTCAGAGCTGACTCACTGCAAGTACCACCCAGACAGCGTGCTCTACCCTGGCATGGGTGCAGAGAGGGGCTGGCACGGTGCAGGAATATACCCCTGCTGCAACCAGCG
Source organism: Planiliza haematocheilus (assembly GCA_005024645.1). Taxonomy (NCBI): domain Eukaryota; kingdom Metazoa; phylum Chordata; class Actinopteri; order Mugiliformes; family Mugilidae; genus Planiliza; species Planiliza haematocheilus. The sequence continues at coordinate 120,122 of SRSE01000677.1, read as the reverse complement.
GGTTCTCCGCTTCGACCCAACTGGGATTCCCAAGGTTTGGAGACACACGTTCATCACTCAGAGCACATTACACTGGGGCTGAGCGATATATTGTTATCGTAACTATCGAAAAAGCAAAGATATAAACGATAGAAACCAATGATAAACATATGAGGGCGGGAGTGAGGGAGACTGAGACGCACACACACTACAAACACAGCAGGGAATTTAAAAAGAAAGAAATTAAAGTGAGCGAGGACGAAGTAAGATAAGAAACATGTTTGACCACATGAAACAACAGCATCACGTGCTGCATGAAGAGTGTATGAGAGAAACATCGGGGACGTCTCAGTCATCCCAAAAGAAGCTCAATCAAAGTTTGACTGCTGATGCATCCGTATGAGTCGACGTCCACCAGACATAAACACATTACAGATGCTATAACATACCACACTGCAAAAGACATGGTACACGTGTACACGGTCTAGAAAGATGGCTTTAAAAAATGGTATAGATATCGATATATCTGGCATAATTATCGAGATTGAGTCCATGTCGTTCAGCCCTAAATTACACCGACTCTCAATCAGTAAACTAAAATCAGTGGTTCCCAGTCAGACGGAGCCAGAGATTACATGACGCTGCAATGCGTTGAGTGCTCCCAACTTTAGAGAACAACATAAGGAGCGGTACGAGTCTTTCTCCTTGGGATTTTTTGGACAGTTGATTCCCGTGTCACCCTCTAGATGGAATGAATCAATGAAGGACACTGCTAACGATGAGATGGACATGTTTCTGACAAACAAACACCTGAAGGTTTTCTTATGTGCCCAGCAGAGAAAGTTTGGGAACCACAATGTGACTAGATTTACGCTTCTGTCTTGGGTCTGTGATGTTGGTGCAGCTTTATACCTCACGCTGTAGCTTTAACCTTTAAACATTAAGCCCTAAAACGTTTGCCTGGACTTTTTTTTGCTTATTTTGACTATAAAAGGTCAGAAAATGTCCTGTGAGTGAGTCCTTTTGTCTACCTGAAACATTCAATATCTGGCAGTTATTTACAATTTACTGAATTTTGTGAGAGTGTAATAACCTTGAGAATAAGTTTCTCCGATTGTGCTTTCCGTGATATATTACGGTAATCCACGTTAGTACGCTTGCTTCGGTTTTTCAAGAGTGAAGTGCGCCGACATGCATGATAAAGTCAGACTGTGACAGCTGTGGCTGGTGCAAAATGTAGCTCCTCATCACTCATGAGAGGTCGGACAGACGCAGAAAGACAAAGAAACTCAACACAGCTGACTGTCTGCCGTCCAGCGCTTTAGTGGCTTTGCTTCAGTACATGTTTAGTTGTTTACAAGCACAAGTGGGTCAAAGTGTTAGTGAAGGATCGTCTTAACTTTAAGAATACGTCTAGATAGATAGAGATAGTCCAGTGTCTCCATCCATGGCTGCATGCTGCTGGGATGCTCATCACAGACTTTGTGTCCAGGGCTGTAGGATGCGCGACCACATAGTGAACGTCCCCGACGAGGACGAGGACTGCGACGAGGCGACGTCGGCCCAGACCAGAGTCCTCAACGACCTGCTGCTGCACCGGGACGCGGTGTGTCTGTCCAACACGCCGGCTGCAGACGGGTGAGTGAGACGGAGTGTGTGCTGATTTTATTCCTGTGTGTTTTTTGTGTTTTTATATTTATATTCTAAATGTGCGTCAGTGCTGAGGAGAGTCCGTCAGGAGCAGAAAAGCTTCAGGACTGTGACGTTCTCCTGGAGCCAGCCCTGCTCGGACACATGAGAGGAGACGGCAGCGTTGTAAGACACTTTGACTTTCTCTGAGTCATGTGTTCATTGCCTCTTGTTTCTCTCTGGTTCTTACTTCATCTACTTTGTCCTTTAACCAGTTTTCCTTCTTGAAAAACTGGAGTCTTCAGCTGGTAGGACCTCCTTCTTCTGTCCTCCTCATTCTGTCCACCTCATTGTCCAGAATTACAGTCACTCCTGCTTTGAGGTAAAACTAAAAGCTGTGACGTTTTGCTTCTTGCAGAGGCAGCAGTCTCTGCTGTCAGAGGACGAGGAGTACACCACGGGGTCAGAGGTCACCGAGGACGAAGTTGGAGACGAAGAGGAGCTGTCCAAGAAACAAGGTGGAGTTGGTTCCTCTGTGTGTTTATGCATCTAGAGCCAGATAATAGTCATGTAACGAGGAAAATGTGCAGAAGTTTATTAGAGATTTAAAGTTAAAGATGCTCTTTAATTTTATTTTTTTAAGGCTTGGAGCAGAATAGTGCACAAACATGCAGCATCTCCAGCTGCAGCACATGATTTTAGGTGCAGGGTTTAGTTTAATATTAAATCAGTTGCTCTTATTTTGCACGTTTCCTACCTTACTGGTACTCAAAGCTCTTCACAGGGTTTCTCATTCACCCATTTGCACATTGTCTTGCTCGTTTAATCTTCAGCGTGTGGAGGGGAGATTGTTCCTGCAGCTTTCTTGCTAAGCTAAGCTAAGCTGAACACGTTCTATGTGCAACACAAAGACATGAGGTTGTTCTGTGTTTTTATGTTCACTTTAGGATTTTCTTCTGACCCACTCAGCAGCCAGAATGTCTCTAAATCAGAGGGGCACAAACGTTTCCCCTTGTACTGGTGCAAATAAGAGCAAGTACATTATGACAGTGTTTTCATTTAATGAGCAACCTGAAGAGAAAAAAGCGGCACATTGCTGCTGTTTAGTTCTGCATCTCAGTGAATGTTACGTCCACAACTCTTAATAAACATTGCGACCTCTAGTGGACAGAATAGGCTCCAGTTATGTTGAAAAACTGCCTTTAAATGTCAATTAAATTGCAAATTCCTCCTGTGGGGCCAGATTATAGCCTCTGTTTGACACTTCTGCTCTAACGTTTGAATTAAACGAGATAAAATACCAGCAAGTAAGTTCATGTGAGTGTTTCTGTAGCTGTAACGTAACATCAGGGGAGTCAAAGCAAACAGCCCGCCAGAGGGTCTGATGTGACCCGCAGGATGAATTTGAATAGAAGACATTAAACTGACATTTTTCAATAAAATCTGCACCTGTGCGCCAATAAAATGAAATGTCCCATAAAAGGATTAAATGTAAATGTACTTTTTTGCTCTAAAGCCAAGCCATCTACAGGTTATGGTCTTTAAATTATAAAGAGTTTAACACCCCTGACCTGCACAGTTTTATCGTTTCTACCTTGATCAATGTCTAACTGATGTGTTAGTCACAGAAACTATAGCTCTATATATTACGTCTTCTCAGTCTTTGTGCAGTTTGTTCATTCGATAGAACCTGAAATGAAAACTAGTCTTGCCTCTCTGTCCTAAAGCTGAGCCTCCGTTTTCTACCTGTGACTTTGAAGATGTGTTAGAAATAAAGAGCAAGGACCAGAGGAGTTGAGCAAAACTAAATATGACGTATAAGTGGTCACAGTTCTTACAGAAACAGTTTGAAGCCTGATCTTAAAGTGTTAATTGGTCACAGTCTGGTTGAGTGACGGGTGACTCTTCTGTGTCCGATCACCTCGTAATAAAGGTCACATTTCACCGAACCTTTGGCTCCTCCAGCTTCAGCGTGGAGCCGTTTGTAAATTGCAGCAGTGATAATGAAACGCGTTGATATTAATAGCACATCACCACCGTTCCACTCTCACCTCATCTATTTTTAAACCTCTCATCACGGCTGACTTCCCAGGTCTCAGTTTCTTTTTTTTTCTTTTAGCAGTTTCTCCTCTCGGCCTCCAGGGGTCGTCAGACGCCGCCGCTCACCTCTTTAAATCCTGCTCCTTGTGTTTTATTCTGTCTCCAGCTGCTAAGAAGGCCAAGAAGCCTCACAGACCTCTGAAGAAACAGATGTCCTCTCCAAACTTCACACGCAAAGAAAAACCTGAGAAAGTGAGTCGTTGCTTTCAATAATGTTCTTAACGGGATGTGAGGATGAAGATGCTCACTGTATGGCTGTGTGGAAAACGTGCACCGATCAGGCATAACATTATGACCACCTTCCTAATGTTGTGTGGAGAATGAACGTGGACCTTCTGAGGATCATCCCACAGATACTCCATCACCTTGTCCTGTTCTTAATGGTTTTTTTTTGAGTAGTTCCCAACCGTTTTGTGTTTGGAGGGTCACTGCTATGGGGTGGGGGTGCCTGGTCTGGTCTAGGTGGGTGCTACATGTCTAAGTAATGGTTTAGATGTTGTTCACGTCTCCTCTCAGTGGTCGTAATGTTGTGGCTGATCGGTGTAGTTGGTTGATTTTCTCTAAATGTGTCTTTTTTCTTTCCCTCAGTCACAGACCAGAGACAACACACCGTTCATGTGAGTTTCTCTTCAGATCATCTACAATATTCAAGCTTAAAACGTGAACATAAACGCTTCATTTAATTATTCTTTCTTTATTTAACGTCCTTCCTTAACGTACGAGTCAAAATACATTTTAACGTTTGGTCTGAGGCTAATGTGAGTCCTTACAGAGCCACTACTTACTAGAGGAAGTACAGATTAGTCAACTAGTCGCTGATCATGTGACAATAACAACATGGCCGCCTCCTAGAAGACAGGTGAGGAGAACAGTGGGTCGTTGCAGCAAACTAGTAACGGTTTGTCATCAAATGTGTGGAAATACTTCACTAAGCCCATGACATGTCAGTCCTGAAATACAAACTAAAGTACTACTGCAATGCATCTTAATGAGGCTAATGCTAACGCTAGCAGAGGAACGGTCCAAATCCTCTGCACAACAGAGAAGGAGGCTGCACATCAACTATCTGATAAAGTTATTTAGCTCTCATCTCATCTAACAACACGCTGTAGAGGACTATCAAATGCTACTGATGGTGCTGAGGTGCTGCATGTTTTTATACAGGCTATACATATCTGCAGCTCACAGTATGCAGCACATGAGCCGTCTGTTCTTAGCAGATGTAATTAGGTCAAGAATCTACATTTCATTACTTTCTACTGTGTTTTATTAGCGACGTCATCAGAGACGAGTCGGTGTCGACTTTAAAATATCTGAAATTGTGCAACCCCTACGACCGTGACACCTGAACCGTCTCATCACACCTCGTGAAGAAGAAGGCACCGAGCCTCCAGAGCTTGAAGTGTCAGTCGCGTGAACGCATAACGAGACCTTAATGAAATAAGTTGTTGTTAAAAGCGCTGGGCTGTTCTCAGCCCTGACGCCTGGTTTGTTTCAGGTGGGATTAACAGACATGACATAGTGAAGTATACAAATACAAAAAGGTTCGTCCCCAACGACTAAACACTGACGCACATTAAGAAGAGATGAATAAGATGAACCTGATGAATCTTTAATCTTCACCTGACGACGTTATGAGAGAAAGAAAATAAGATTTAGACTTTGACTTTATTTATCCACAAATATATTGGTCATAGCAGCTAAATCATAGCATAGACACATAAAATAAATAAGTAAAAAAATATAATATAGGCCACTAGTGAAAAGAAAAGTAGTATAAGATAGTTACAAATTAAAATAAATAAAATAAAATAAAAATAGTGAAATAAATAAAATATGACAATATAAGCCACTAGAAAAAATATAAGTAAAATAAAATAAAAAAAATACAAATTAATTAAACAAAACCGATAATATAAGGCACTAGTACAAAATATAAGTAGTGTAAGATAGTTATAAAATAAAATAAAACAAAATACAAAAATGAAATAATAAAATACGATTATAAAAGCCACTAGTAAAAAGAAAAGTACTGTGAGATAGTTACTAAGATAAAATAAAATAAAATTAATTAAACAAAAACGATAATATAAGGCACTAGTAAAAATATAAGTAGAGTAGGATAGTTATAAAATAAAATAAAAAATAGTGTAATATATTAAATATGATTATAAAAGATGTATAAAGATGTTTATAAAAATAAAATAAATAAGCTAAATGTAAGGTTTGCATATATGTGCAGGTTTTACGTGTTTAAATGTGTTTTCTTGAGCTGAAATTCTCTGATGCAGTAAATATAACTTTAAAGGATTCAGACGTAATGTTTGTAACTGTGTGTGTGTGTGTGTGTGTGTGTGTGTGTGTGTGTGTGTGTGTGTGTGTGTGTGTGTGTGTGTGTGTGTGTGTTGCAGAGTGAGCGTCCAGAAGAGTAAGTGGGACAGCTCTCGGTCGATGCGCTACAACCAGGACGCTCAGAGAGAAGAAGGTAGAGCCTGAAATCAGTGCGTCTCTTAGGAGAAGAGCTCGTCCTGTGTTCTCTCTGGTTCTCTGGTTCTCTGGTTCTCTGGTTCTTCATCGATTGTTTTTATTTCGTTTATTCCTCCAGACCAGCGTCGCATGGTGGAGATCGTGGGCTACCTGACTAAGATGAGGTTTGGAGAGCAGGAGCAGCAGAGTAAATCCAAGGACACTAAAGAGGTGGGTGTCATGTCCCGTCTGTGTTGACCTGACGTCCTCGTTGTTGCAGCTGCTGGATGTTTGATTGTTTTTCCTCTGGACTGTCTCTCTCTGTCTCTCTCTGTCTCTCTCTGTCTCTCTCTGTCTCTCTGTCTCTGTGTTTGTCCTGTAACAGCCTGCTGGGGGAATCTACTCCAGACTGGAATCCCAGTTTAAGAGCGTCTCTCAGGCCAGACAGAGCTCAGAGAAGACACCCAGGTACTTTTAACAGCACCACACGTCCACCCCTCCTTAACGGACGTCCCATCTGATAATCAATGAAACGTCTTCTTCTTCTTCTGCAGATCTAAAATACGTTACGCTCAGATACGAACGACATAAAGACCTGGACGAGAAAAGGAGGAGGACAAGGAAGAGGCGGGGCCCCGTCCACCGTCCACCGTCTCCTGGACAGCGCCTCCAGCATGCAGCCACTTATACCCCAGCTGTGGACTCGCTCCCCATCCTCACCCCCTCCCTCCCTCCCCTCTCTGCTTAACTCAAGAGACTGTGTGTGGATCGCCGTCGGCTGCGTCCTCCCGTCACTCGGCTCGCTGCTTGTTTGTGCAGCTGTGACCAGTCCTTAAAAAAAAGACAAAAAAAAACAAAACAAGGTGAACTCTGGATCCAGCTCATCGTAGGAAACGATCCCAGTGGTTCTACAGGGACCAGGATTATTAGAGGCCGGCATGAGACGTGTCCACTTCTGCCAGTAAAATGAATACATTAATAATATAAAAAATCTGTGAAGACATCAGCGTTAGATGATTAAGTCTGAATGAAATAAAATCTAAAACGACACCCAGGAAGTCAAAATCATGAGGTTTTAAAAAAAAAGGGGAGGTAATTAAAGAAAGAATAAATAAAAAAAAATATGAATTATGAGTTAAAAGCTAAATAAAGAGGTAAAAAAAATACTAAAAAAAATAAATCAGGGCCAAAATAAAAAAATTTAAAAAAAAAATTGGTAAAGAATAAATAAATAAAATACTAAAAAAAAAAAAAAAATTAAGTAAAAAAATTCCAAACCATGAAGTAATAAATTTGAAATTTTAAGGTAAAAGGTAAAAATTTTAAGTCTAAAAAAAATAACAAAATAAAAACATTGAAGTAAAAAAATCTAAATAATGGAGGTAGAAACTAATATAAACTATGAAATAAAAATAATTAATTATGAGGTAAAAAAAAAAATTATGAGTTAAGAAATTATTATTATGAAGCAAAAAAAATAGAAAAATCCAAATTGTGAAGTAAATTTAAATAAAATATATGACTAATTTACAAAATTTTAAAACTATAAACCATGGGATTATTTTTACTTATTTTTATTTCATGCTCTGGCAGAGACGGCCTTCGTAGAGACTCTGTCTGAGGCCGTCCACCGTCTTTTTGCTCCGTCCTCTGATCCAGAGTTACTTCTGTTCTGTTTGACACTGGGACCAATAAAAACTAAAGCCTCTGAGCTGCAGTCAGGACTTTTTATTCTCCCACCCGGTGGCAGCAGATCCCCTGGAGGCAGTTAGTGGCCCCTCAGTCGTCACCTTTGACCCAGTTTGATCACAACAAACCGCTCCGACACTGAGCCAGGTGATTCACCAAGAATAAAAATAAAGAAATAAATAAAACACGAGAAGGAGAAACAGTTTGGGGTTTAAAATAAGACGCCTCTGTGATGGTGGAGGCTCCATAAGAGGCTGGTATGTGCCGTTGGGTTGAGGGTCAGCGACCAGTGGGTGTGCTAACCTGGCTCTTCCTGTCAGACTTACTCACGGGGGTATTAATAACTCCCCACACAGAGCGGGGCATAAGCAGGGGGGGGTAATAGATGCAGCGAGGGGAATAGGCTGAACCCAGCTGTTCCCTCTTCTCCTCGACAGCGGATGCCGCGAATGGCTGAAGAGCTCTGGATCTGGGTCAGGAGGAGGAGGAGGCGGGTTGAGTTACAGATCTGAATCCTTCTCCAGCAGAGGTGGTCGACGTTAGAGCACTAAATCACAAATAAATAAATAAAAGAAAGAGACCGTGCAGAAGTAAAACCACTAACAGCAGGACCCGTCCCGTGCCGGAGGCCTCTGCAGCCACAACCTGGCGGCGCTCAAAGGCGTCCAGCGGCTCCTGCGCGGTTGCATCAGAGCCGACAGGTTGCAGGGGTTGCGTCAGCCGAGCGTTTCAGCTTTCAGAGGCAGAGCGTCATTGTAACCTTTAATGTAATACCAGCGTGTTAACGGGGGATTAGCGGCGGGCTCGGCTTACACCGCACCAACCTTGGCCGCGGATGTCTGGGCGGAAGCGGCCCGGGTGTCCTGCGTAGTGAGGATGACAGAGGACATCCATCACCGTCATCACCGTCATCATCAGCAGCCTTTTTAGGATTTATATCAGTGCAGCTGTGTGTGAACGAGAGGACTTTATGCAAGAGTAGATGTTTCAAGTAGAACTGTTTGGGCAAAACGTCCTCCACACTTAGATAAAGGAAGAAAACTGGACTTGTAGAGTTTCTTGAAGATGTTTCATGCAAGTCTTGAGGTCTAAACGACTGGTGGAGGAGTTTAAATATGAACATCTGTGAGTGTTACACATCAGAAACTGGACTAGAGTCTTAACTGAAACAGGTGGACGAAGATCTACACCCATCTGGCATAATGAATGTTCTTTCTGTATGGAGGGGGTGGGGGGGGGGGCTTTGAGATGAGGGGCCTCTGTGGATCATCCCACAGATACTTGATCAGTTTGGGATCTAGTGAATGTGGAGGCCAGGTCAACACCTTGTGCTGTTCTTCTTCCTAAAGTGTTTTTGTGGCTGCATCCTGCTGGGGATGGCTGCTGCCATCAAGGAGTGTCATTGCTATGGGGTGGGGGTGCCTGGTCTGGTCTAGGTGGGTGCTACATGTCTAAGTAACATCCACACCAATGAATGAATGAAGCCAGGTCCAGAAGTTTCCCAGCAGAACACTGAACTGTCACAAGATGGTTTAAATGTTATTTACTTCTCCTGTCGGTGGTCATAATGTTATGGCAGATGTTCCCATGTTAAACTCCAGCTCTCCATCAGTCTTTTAGCTGCTTTATTTCGTTTTGGAGCAGATTAGTATAAAAGACGCCGTTCTGTAAATAGATACGAGTCGTCGGTCGTGGGGAGAAGAAATAAACGTGAAGGCGGGGATTATAAAATTCTCAACTTTAATCAGTTCAAAAGTTCACAACAAATGTAACACCTTGAGAAGGGAACTTTGCCATTAGAGAGATTCGGGTGCTTGTTTTTGGATTTATACAATCTGTACTAATGAAACTCGTTGGCGATTCATTTGCTCTCTGGACAAAAAAATAAAATAAAATAAAATAAAAGCCTCTTGTTTATTTGGACAGAACTCAAACAGGTACAAATGAAAAATGAAAAAAAAAATACAAAATTAAATGTAAACCCAGTTTTTATTTTCATTTTTGCTCTAAAGGGTAGTGTCTTGGAGCACTACTGCACAGTAAACAATCTAAATTATTAGTACAATTTAAAATCTCGAAGCCGTCTGAGTTAAACAGGAGTTGTTATAAAGATGCAACCAACCGAGAACCCATAAATACCTCCGCTCCACTTCCTTAAAAACAGCCCATTAATGAAGGCTCACAAATGAGCAACAATCCTCTTAGAGGAAAACAAAACGCTGATGTCGACTCGGCGACAGCACACACGCGCACACACCCACAACAAAAAGAAACTTAGAATACAAAGGAAAGAAAAAAATGTTCCCATGGTATTAAAGATGCTATACAATTGGGATGATATGCACATATTTCTTTTTTTTTTAGTTTTGCTTTCCCTAAAAAAAAAAACCTCCTACCGGCAGCAGTTCAGTTTTTAGGTGAAGCGTAACTCGTGAGCGACGGATGCCGACGCACGGAGCGGCATCTCTCAGCCTTCATTCATTTTCCATTAGATTCACATTCTCCCACGATGCCATGGGGCACCAAACGAGCAGACGACTTCCCGTCTAGAAGCTTCTAAGCCGGCTTGATGCAGAGGCCATTTTTGTTTTTTTGTTGTTTTTTTTCTCCCCCACAAACAAACCTGCTGACTGTATATAATATATTTATATATAAACAAATACATGAAGGAGAAACGGGGTAAGAGCCGGGAAGCAGGAGGAGGAGGAGGAAAACAAAACGGTTAACTTGTCCTAATCGTTACAATTTCATCATGCAGGTCTGAGATGGGCCAGAGACCGACGAAACATAGCTCGGATAAACAGTTCTGGAAAGTTATTACACAAAAAAGTCTCCATAGAAAACGCAGATTATGTAAAAAGGGCCACGCGGTAATCATTTACATATTATTGGCATTATTTTGGTCAACAAACATCCAATGGGACGAGCAGCCTCCTCCCACCATAATCAAGTGCCTCTCTTGGGTTCTGTTGTGTTTGCTGTGGTTAGGGTTGGTTTGTTTGTTTGTTTGTTTGTTGTTTTGGGAGTACTGTACAGTTTTTTTTGTTGTTTTTTTGTTTTTTTAATTTATTTAGTGGAGCAGCCGGAGCTCAGTCACACATCTCCTCAGGGATCTCGTGGGGGTTGAGGATGCCCGGCACCGACATCTGGATCTTGTGTTTCTCCTCCTGAGCCTGACGGAGCGACGCCTCCCGCTCCTCCAGGAACAGGTCTGAGGTGTCCTCGCCGGCAAACTCCTGGAGACGGAGACAGGAAGCAAAGAATGAGACAGATAGATAGATAGATAGATAGATAGATACTTTATTAATCCCGGGGGAAATTCAAGCAAGCACGACAAAAACGTTCAACAAATCTATCGAGTATCTTTTTAAATTAATGTAGTTTGTAGTGTTAAAATAGAACTGGACGTTAATGGTGACATATTTAAACCTTACGTTCTCCTAAAATTTACTTTTGTGACAAACACGCACAAAGAAACCATAAAAAATCTTCATGAATTAATGTTTTTTTCAACTTTTTTTCCCATAAATCTTTTAAAAAATTTGACAGGAAAATGGTCGAATCTGACCAAATACAGTTAAAATGTCAAATATCACTACTTTTCCTCTAAATGAAACGTTAAAATTACACAATGTATGATTTTAAACTGTCATGACAGTCAGATTAAATAAATGTGGTTTTAATGGAAGTCAATGGGGAGGTGTCTAGAGGGAGTATCTGACACTGCATAAAAAATACTAATGCAATTAAATCAAATTCACTGCTAATCTTTGACACATTAACGACTTTCATCACCACCAAAGCCTCATCTAACTACGGTTTATTTTATGGAAAATAATTCAGTTTTTGTGTTGTTGTTTTTTTTTAATCAGACTGACATTTAAAGGATTAAAATCCTGAAAACTACTGAAATGTTGGTAGATGTGAGAAGCTCTGAAGATGTTTTTGCCATGAAGATGTCCAGAGGATGCAAAACACATCACAACAGTATAAATAACATGTGAGAGTAAAAAACAATGGAGTTAAAAAATTTGACTAAAAACAAGAATTCCTGCAGAAATTTGTGCCACAGACAAAATGATCAGATTGGCAGATTGATGTATTTTCTATTTTTGCTTTAATTTAACGTTTCCTTGTTCCTTCTCGTGTGCTGCTGTCCTTTAAACCAGTGATCCCCAACCCCTGGGCCCCGGCCCAGTACCGGTCCGTGGGTCATTTGGTACCGGGTCACACAGAAAGAATAAATAACGTAAATAAGATGGTTATCCTGAGGGAGATCGCTGGCCACAGTTACCACAAATACCAGATTTCTCTCAGGGAAAGAAGTCACCGCTGGCGAGGCATGGATCGTAAAACTGGCTTATATGTGCGACATATTCCACCTGCTCAATGAACTGAACTTGTCACGTCAGTGGAAAATGACAACTGTCTTCAAGATGGTAGATAAAGTAGCTGCATTTAAAGACAAATTTGTGGGGACGGCGCATAAACACAGGTGGATTTGACGTTACCATTAACGTGACCATAGCGACCAAAGTTATACATGAATACACAGTAGATTACGTTTATTATCATTAAATACTACAGTTTTTATGCAGGTTTTATCATTTTATGTTGTTTTTTTCTGCTACACCTGAAGATCGGTCTGTGAAAATATTGTCTGACATTAAACCGTGACGCAAAAAAGGTTTGGGCGGACTCTGCTTTAAACTGAGCCTTTGTGCTGTGACGCCCACATAGTTTAGTTTAATACGTCTAAATGTGCAGCGTACAGCTTGTGAATGCATCGGGAAGTAGCGATGCTATGCTAGTAGTTAGCATCTGTTGAGTTATTTTCCCAAAACGACGTCTAGGCTCTGACCATCGACCAACAATCAGACTAAAACCAGAGTCTAAATATCTCAGATTTATTCATTAGGTCTTCTTCTTCTTCTTTGCTACTGGTCGTGTTACTGCCCTCTAGTGGAGAAACATATATAATAACGTCTTTAAAGCACCTGGTTCTCTTGTTTAATGACTTTTTTCTCTTTTAACGTTTAGATAAGAGCTGTGTTTTTTGAACATAGCAGGCCTACACGTCACCAACTGAATCTTAATAGAGTAACACTGGTGCACGAATGACTTCCTGGCTCCTCAGCGTGCCAGCAGCCAACTTTACAAAAGCTCTACGTTAAATATTTAAGTTGTTTTTATTTTTTTTCTTTAGTTGTTTATCTTACTTCTAACGCCAATGTTTTAATATTTCATGATTACACTCTGGAAAACGACCACCAAAGAAGATCTGGCAGACACCCGAGCCTGTGTTGAGCCTGCGTGTGTCACTCACAGTTTTATTCCAACAACAAACTGACCGAGCAGCCACAAACCTCCCATTTACGTAGAGGAAGAAGGAGGAGGAGGAGGAGGACAACCTGGCCATGTAGGAAAATGTTATTTGTGGAAACAGCGGCTCAGCACTGAGCTATGTAGTCACTGATAACCTCTGTGAAAGACACAAAGCACCCACAGCGCAGACAAACCCGGAGCTGCTCGGGCTCTGCCTCGGTCTGGTTCCAGTTCAGATCCAGTTTAATTAACTCTTACAGCTCGCTCACCTTTATCTGGACGAGGAAGTCCCTAAGGTGCTCTTTGAAGGCGGGAATGTCCTGGTTTAAGCTGAACAGCCCCGTCACGAACACCTTCACCTGAGCACTAAAAAACAAAAACACACACACGTTCATTAGCAATAACGAATAAATGTGTACTCGGGCTACGGCGGAGATGCGAGCGCAGCGTTCACACTCACTCTTGTAGGTGTGGGAAGGCAGTCTTGAGCAGGTTGGCCACATATTCCTGGATGAACACCTGGTTGCTGGTGGGGCTGGCTGGGTTGAGCGCTGCTGTGATCTTCCCCTCCTCCACCAGGTTGAACATGTAGGCCAGGATGGACGCGTGCATCGTCAGGCCTGCAGGACAAACACACGCCAACGGACGTTTAGTGTATTTAATTCTTTCTAAAGCCGCATTAACACAAGATTTACTCCACCGTGGGAATGCAGCGTTACTCATTACCTGCTCTGGACAGAGATTTTATTCATTTTTCACCAAATTAAAAGTAAAATCAACCAATATGACCTTCTGATGAGCCTTTATAAACGTGTCCTCAACAGATTCACAGCTGTTTGTTCTCGTTTGACGGCTTTTTGCTGCAGCTTGTCCCATTAAACGTCTCTACACCTGCAGGATCTTTCCAGGAAGAGTTTGGGATCTAGGGAATTTGGAGGCCAAGTCAACACCTTGTTCCTTTGTGTGTCTGTGTCAGGCTGCTGTTATCAAGGAGTGTCATTGCTATGGGGTGGGGGTGCCTGGTCTGGTCTAGGTGGGTGCTACATGTCTAAGTAACATCCACACCAATGAATGAAGCCAGGTCATAATGTTGTGGCTGATCAGTGCATGCACGTACACTTCTGTTTACTTCTCGTGCACTGACAGTAAACCTTAATCTAAAATTCAAATTCTGTGGTTTTTCGAAGCGCTCTACGGCGTCAGCTCACCGGCAGTGTGTGACGTGTCGGTGACCACAGAGAAGATGTGCTGCAGGATGTCGCAGAAGTACGTCTGGTAGAAACTCTGAGCAGCTGCTTCCTCCTGAGCCACGTTCTGCAGCAGCGTGTACAGGATCTGCAGACCTGAGTGAGCAGAGACACGACGTCAGCTTCAGGTTTCAAGAAAGTGACGCACAAAAACGATATAAAAAAGAGTCGACTGGCGTAGACGTAAATGTGTGCGAGATGCTCACCGGTGTCGGCCACGTTCCTCATGGTGTGTTTGAAGGCCCAGATGATGGAGTCGAGCACCAGCTTGAACTGGGCTGGAGGGATGGCCAGGAATGCAGGGAAGCAGTGAGAGTTCACAGCTTGGAGTAGGTAGAAGAAGTGAGTCCTGTGCTCTGGATACTCCTCGAAGTTCTGTCATTAAAAAAACAAAACAGATCATGTACGAGTTTGTCCAGTCCGACGGTTTGATCTGGGAGTTTTAGTTCAGGTTAGACACGGCTTCCCACGGGCAAAGCAGACCCTCCGCTCGCCTTTTTCATGAGCACATGTTTCCCCAGCGTCCACTAGTGGGATAACCTGAATGTTTCATGTTGACACTGGAGCTCTGCAGGATGTCTCGTCTCTTCAAACTCAAGTCAGTGGAGCAGAGCAGACTGTGACTAGTTTGGCTCAGCAAGAAATTTAAAAACTTTGCTTTTAGAGGAACCACTGCTGCTCTAAAGGCTTTATTCGACAGAAACGTCCACACATGGCACCGCCGCCTTACCTTGTTGATCATGTTCAGGGTGCACTCGAAGACCGCGTCGAATATCTGGGGTATCTCGCTCGTGATGTGGCCGCCCAGCTTGTTGACGATGGTCGCCATGGTGCTGAGCACCTCCGGCTCACGGGCAGCGGGGACGTTGCGCTGGTAGTCGATGAGGACGGCGTCCAGCAGCGGCGGGACGAAGTTCTCTCCGACCTGGCGCGCGACGGGAGGGAAAAGGAGCGGGGATTCAAGCAGGGATTTCCACAGTCAACACAGGATTAAAGCAAATAAATGGCACCTTGTAAAGGTTTTATTGCCGTTATCGGCGCCTGAGTGGACAAATGTGCTTGATTTATGCAAATGAGCGTTACTGAGGCAACAAATCGAGGTAAATATTGTTGCCGCAATCTGTTCGGATGCTCGATCTAGTGTTATCTCATTTGACGGGTAAAGGGTAAAATTATTCACTATGACCACACTTTAGATTCTGCTTGCTTTCCACAGCGCTACTGCTGCTTTGATCCAATAGAAAGACTTCTTGTCTTCTTTCTGTTTGTTTTCTTCTTCTTCTTTGGTATTTCTGTCAGTTTTAAAAGCTAGATGATGTGTTACTGCCCTCCACAGGTTAAAATAATTAAGTATGGCCACACTTTAGATTCTGCTTGCTTTCCACAGTCCACATTCCTCCGTTCCCTGATTTACAGCCGAGGTCGTAATGACATAAAAAGGAATTTGTGTTGACATATTATTAACGAGCCAAGTTTGACAGACGCGTCACTGAAGTGCAGCTGAAAAAGAGCTCAGACTTCAAGTATGTTGAGCAACAACAACTTATTAATTGTTATTCAGACACAGACACGACCGGGGAATGAGGAGGTTGTGTTTGATCTAAAAATACCAACTGGATTAGTTCCATTGATGCAGCTGTTTCCCTGATTGCCACAGTGTGTAGCGTCTCGTATAAACGTGTCACCTCTGTTTACTCGAGGCCACATCGACATGTTTATTAAAACCGTCGGACTGCCTCGTCTTTACGCTGCATGTTTGTAACGTTTCCCTCGTTAGCTGAAATTACAGGCTTCTCTGTGGCTGATGTGCTCCCCCGTGTCTTGAGTGACTTCTTACCATCTGTGGGTCGTTTGATCGACTGACCCAGCCCGATATCAGTTTCAGTGTTTCTCGTTTCACTGTTCTCATGCTCCGGATCAGTGGCTGTTTGGTCACCATCTCACCTGCAAACATAAAACACCAGGAGAGGACGTTACTTTCTGGTGAAGGAGTCAAACATAGCAGGTGTTTTTCCAGATACATGTTTGATAAATGAAGTCAAAACAAGTCTGTGCTTTGTGACAAATCATCGTAAAGCACTGTAGCTCTCGCCTTGATTATAATGCACCTTTTAGCAATTTCAAGCAAATGAATAAAAAGCCAAAATGGATTTATAATTTACTGGATTAGCCAACGTGATAACAACAAATGTCGGTGCTTGATGCTGCCTGTTCACTCACGACGCATCCGTGTGTATGTCTTCTAGAAATAAAAGTCAGGCTGACCAGCACATTATTTACAAAAAAAATAATAATAAAGGGTTTGGTTAAGACTTTTGAACTGGAGGAGTTCCTCCTACACGGATCACCTTTTCTGCCTTGCTCTGAATCAGCAGCCAAAATAAATAAATAAATAAATAAATGGTTGATTCTTGATTATTACTGACATTACTGCGCCTCTCCTCCCGTTTAAGCGGTAAAAGACTCAGGGATGAGTCACCGAAACAGGCGTATGCAAGAAAAGATAACACGAAACAGCCTTGCAGGTACACAAACAAAATGACAAAACGATAAATGGAACCAGAATACGAGCAGGAGCTATAATTAAACAGCCCATTTCAGCTGAAGCACACAATGAGAGTCGGTAAGAGCAACTTACATCTTCCATTATCAAATTAACATCAAAGGTATTTGGGTTTTTTGCAAATTCAGACAAAAGACTGCACGCCCAAACAAAAAAAGAAGCATCACAGCCTACGCTTAGCTGTACACAAGTCTACTTTTCCCCCCAAAATTGTCTCCAGTTCTGTCTGTAATACCAATACTGTCATGTGAGTCTCATATGAACCCAGTGACTCAGTGTAGATGAAAGACAAAGAGACTGAAGTCCTTACCGTTTGTCTGAATAGCAGCCGAGATGTTCTCGCTGAGGCACTTGTAGACGTTGAGCATGTCAAGGTAAATCCGTCCCAGCTGGATGACAAAGGGGTGTCCCACGGCCTTACAGGCTCTGACGTTGGTCTTCAGGATGCTGCCCAGCTGTTTCACCGTCTCTGGGTCCTTCAGGATGTCCACGTTCTGCAGGGGGGCGGAGGCAGAGCAGAAGGGAGGTCAACCCTTTGTTCACGATCCGTCTGTGCGATCAATTAAGCGTATGAGTGTCTTACTTTGGTGGCTTGCTGGATGATGCTGTCCCACACTTGATTGGGCAGCAGCATGTATTTCTCTATCAGGTGCTCCTGAACCGTCTGGTCTGTCTGGGCCCCGATCATATAACCTACTGCCTCGTAAAACGTGTGAACCTGCACAAAAACAAAACAAAATAAATATATCATCAATGTGCTGATTATTAAAAAGAAAATAAGATGAGAGAGGTGGTGATCATTTATTCACAGACCTGCTGAGGCTGAAGGTCACAGATGATGGTGTTGATGTTGTTGAGAATCTCGTCAATGAAGGGCATCACCTCTCCCACCTGCACCTGGATAAAGTGGCGCCGGCACTTCTGGGCAATCTTGATGAAGGTGTCACACGCCATGTCCTGAACGCCATCATGGGTCTCTAAATAAATAAAAGAGATTAAGTATATAAAAAGCATACTTTACCTTATCCGTGAGGCTTTTGTTTAAAACTTTAAACTCACCGTGCATGAACTCAAACAGCTTGTTAACGACGGTTTTAAGGAACTTCCAGTGGGCTCTGAGGAAGCGTGGATACTGGCCAACGATGTACATGATGTTGGAGGCGATGATGGCCTTGTTGTCCTTCCCTCTCTTCTGCTCACACAGACCCAGCAGATCCTGCAACGAACACAAGCTCAGTCACAAACTTCCAACTTCAGTCCAGTGTTGAGTTACAAGGAGCTGGTGTTGAACTACCTTAATCACAGTGACCAGGAAGCGTTTCTCATCCTCTTCGTGCATGGCCCCGCTGATGGAGCCGATGGCCCAGCACAACGTGTTGAGGTTCTTCCAGGACCACTCGGTGCCGTTCACCTGGTTGTGGAGCTTCTCTGTCATAATGCGCTCCGTGTCGGCGTAGTCCAGATGAGTCAGGTACACTGTAAAACACGTTTCTGTTATCAGACGCTATAAACAGGAAGTTAAAGCTGTAAAACAATAAAGATCAGAACAGAAGCTGAGTTAGTGTGGACAGAGACGTTAAAATTATTTATCTGTCAACTTAACGGTATTATATAGATTAAGATTAGGACCCTGTAGTCTGTAAGGATTCAACAACGAGGAAAGCTACAGATTATCCTGCTCAGGGGTCATCTAGAGTCGTCTGCCACGACAGACACACCCAAAAGGAGTTGCCACTTTATACGTTACTAATCTATCCAACCTGCATTTCTTTGGATTTGAAACTAGAGCGCCGACAAGAAATCCTGGCCGTGCTCACCACTCAGCAACTATTCTCCAACCGAGAGGAGAAGTGATCAGTAGAGATGTCTCCATCCTGAGTTTTAAAACGACCACAATCTGGCTTCAACCGTTTGTGATTTATTTATTTTAGGTCTGCCATAAACCCAAACCAAAGCCCCGTAGCATTAAAACAACTTCTTCTTCTATTTTAACGGTGGTTAGCCACTGTCAGAGCTGCCAAAACTCAAAGAAGAAGAGCCAAGATCACATGACTGAGCCTAAATCTGCTGTGAGGAAGGAATTTATTCTGGAAAATTAAAGTTACTCAGACAGAAAATTTAAATTTGAGGATGCAATGGGGGAAGTTCGGTGAGGTGGTAGTAGGAGATTGTGAATCAACGCGACTAGGGTTGGGCGGTATTATACCATGTGACGTATAAAAGTGTCTAGATTTCGCAGTTTATACCGGAGAAAGAGCAGATGTCTGCAGCATCTCTCTGTAATTACACCGCCTCGACACACGGGGCACTGCAGGCATTGCTTCTTGGCGTGGTTGCATGAGCACGACGAAGAAGAAACAGCTTCACCTGAGTGACAGCACTCGTGGCGAAGGCGGAGAGTGAACGTCACGAGGAAACGGAGGCAGCTCGACCCACCCATGACGAAGAGGAGGAGGAGGAACTAGTTCTGAAAAGGGGCGCTACGTCTGATGTGAGGAACTTTTTCAGATTTAGGTAATCCGACGATACAATACTCTGCGATATATACCGTTACCGTGATATGAAACTACTCATACCGCCCAAACCCTAAACTAATAAACACTGAGCGAAGTTTCCTGGAGACGGCGCCAAGAAGAAAATTATTCCCGAGATAGTTAGGGAATTTATGGCAGCGTTGGATGGCCAGAACATTTCTGGAGAGAATTCAAGGTGCGAGCTACCCTCTCCACACGATATTAACTCTGACAGAAATATTAACTGGCCTTTATCCAGTTGCGCTCTTGTAGAATTCAAGGAAGATAAGAATAACCTTTATGAATCTCCAGGGGAGGACATTTAGTTTATTTAAGATCGGTATTGGATTAGAGGGCAATCCCTGTGCTTATGAATGAAAGTCGAGAGCTAAACATACCAAGGGTTTCCCTCATGTTCTTGTAGAGATTGATGGAATCGGTGTCTTTCATGAACTCTCTGACCACCTCCCCCTGGTCATTCTCCACCACCAGCACCTCCTCCGGCTTGGCCATCCGACTGACCATCAGCAGACGCACCTGCCACAGGAGATAAGATGACCCGTCAGCACGTCCGCTTATTTCACACTTACACGGACAAACATACGTAAGGTATTAAAAGAACACACAATGAATCGTTTGCCTCGCTAAGTTATGAAATGTGAAAAACATTACCACCAAGGCGAAAAATTACTTTACGGCCTGCTTATTCCAGTAACTAACTCTTTTGGCAGCGGCGGGGCAACCACCTGTCGTTGACTGGTGCCAGCTGATTCTAATATGACCGTGAGTGAAGACGCTGCAGGTTCCATAAACTGAAACCGTGTCATCTCTACCAGGAAATGACTCTTAAAAGGAAAGCTAGCATTCATATATTCAGCTGCAACCGAACCAAATCTTTGTTGCCGATAACATGAAAACCACAGTACGTCGTTAAAGCAGTTAAGTCAAACACAGATATGCAGTACCTTGGAGAGTACAGGCAGATAGAGCTGTCTGCGCGGTGGCACGTCAAAGTGCTGGTTGCCAGACAGCAGAGGAGACGTGGACGTGGAGAAGGGACTCTCTCTGTAGAGCTCAGCGGCCAAGTGGTTCCAATACTCCAGGCAGATTTTAAAGATCTCCGTCTCTTCCACCTCCGACACCAGGAGCATGTAGTGGAGCGCCTGAAGAAGAGCAACATGAATAATCATGATATCGGTTCTTCTTCTTCTTTGATTTTTGGCAGGTTTGACGCTAGCCAACCAGAAGAAGATGGAGGAGGAGGAGGAGGAGGAGGAGGAGATGGAAAAGATGGAGGAAGAAGAAAAAGACAAAGCCAACAGCATTTAAAAACAGAAGAGAGAGGAGAAGAAGGAGTAAAATGAGTAGATGAAGGAGGAGGAGGAGAAGCAGCTGCCAATGCCTGCTAAAAACAGAAGAGGAAAAAGAAGGACAAGGAGGAGGAGAGAAGGAGGAGGAGGAGGAGGAGGAGGAGGAGGAGGAGGAGGAGGAGGAGAATTAGAAGGAGAAGAAGAATTAGAAGGAGAAGGAGGAGGAGGAGGAGGAGGAGGAGGAGGAGAAGGAGAAGAATTAGAAGGAGAAGAAGAAGTAGAAGGAGAAGGAGTAGAAGAAGTAGAAGGAGGAGGAGAAGAATTAGAAGGAGAAGAGGAAGGAGAAGGAGAAGGAGAAGGAGGAGGAGGAGGAGAAGAAGAGAAGGAGGAGAGAGGAGGGAGAGAAGGAGGAGGGGGAGAGAGAAGGAAAAGGAGAAGGAGGAGGAGAAGAAGAAGGAGAGGAGGAGATGGCTTAAAGGGAGAGAGGAGGAGGAGAAGAGGAGGGAGGAGGAGGAGGAGAAGAAGAAGGAGAAGAAGGAGAAGGAGGAGGAGAAGAAGTAGAAGGAGAAGGAGGAGGAGAAGAAGCAGCTGCCATCGCCTACTTATAACAGACGAGGAAGAAGGAGGAGGAAAAGACGGAGAAGACAGAGGAGGAGAAGAATGAGAATGAGAATAGGGAGGAGGAGAAAGGGAATAAAGGAGGACAAAAAGGAAGAGATAAAAAAGGAGGAGAAGAAAGAGAAGCTGCCAACACCTACTACAAACAGAAGAGGAATGAGGTAAAGAAGGAGGAGGAGGAGGAGAATAAGATAGAGATGAAGAAGAAGGAGGAGGAGAGAGGAGGAGGAGGAGGAGGAGGAAAAAGAAGAAGAAGCCAACGGCTATTAAAACAGAAGAGGCCTGGATCAGTCCTGATACCGATCAAGACATCTTTAATAATGTACAAAGTGTTCAAACTGTTCTGCCACAAGATAAACAGAGTCCTGTTCCTTGTTCTATCTCTATCTCACCTCCATTAACGTCTCTCTGAGGTTGAGCCGCTTCTCAATGAGCTGCCCGTGTTCTTTAAGGAAGGTGCACAGGAACAGACTGAGGTTCTGAATGAAGTTCTGCTCGTCGTCTTTCCCGTTGGCGTAGGCCAGACGAATGTTGGTGTTCAGGGGCAGCATCTAGAAACAGACGTGGTCCCGGGTTAAAATCCAAAAAACAAGAAAACCACAACAACCAGTTCTTTTCCACGAGCTGCCCTACCTGTTTGAGCTGACACATGGTCAGCGTGAAGAGCGTGACAAACTGCTCCTCGTACTGGCTGACGCTCACGCCGGCGATCTCCGTCAGGCACTTCAGCGTCACGTTGCGAAACATGGGCACGTTCAAGAACTGCAGACACACGGGTGTAAAGTTATTCCTCTGCTCTGGACTCACTTAAAACTAGACAACACTGAAGGTATCCGTCGTTTTTCTGCACCTTATACACCAGAGTGCTGATCAGTTTGGTTTCGAAGATGTATCCCAGAGGAATCCAGTTGAGAAAACGCAGAAGAGTCTCCAGGGTGGCGTGGACCAGAGGGGCATTCTGGGAATTTTCCTAACAGCGACACACACACACACACACAAGAAAAAGAAAAAGAAGCAGCTGAAGATCAAGCTCTGTTGTGTAACAGATGACAAAAGATTACACCATGGTGTTTAAAAGTAAAAAAAGATGAGGATGTGCATACCATGACAAATTGACAAAGCTGGAATATCTGGGAGAATTCATTGCACATGCTGAAAGAAAGAAAGAAAGAAAGAACACAATGAAGAACATCTGAAACACTGATCCTGAAATTAAAAAAAGGAAAACGTTGCACACAAGATATATGGCCCTTCTTTCTAGGATGTTGCACCGACACAACAACGACAGTCAATCATCCCCGACAGGCGACGTTTATTGTATTGGGTGAAATAAAAACTGATCATATGTGGAGCTATTAATATCAGAGTTTCCTCTGCTGTGCAGCCAACAGCTAAGAGGCTAATTTAAACGGCTTTTGCAGGCATGTGCAACAACATCCCGCGCAACTGCTTTCAATTAAGTCGACGCTGAAATTGAAAGTGGACTGCGTAACACTTGACAACGCGGATGTGAGATGTAATAAAAATGTTCCGTTCAGGAAAGACAGCTGGCCAAGACGCTTTGCGACATTATTTCTAACTGCTAGCATCATTATTAGTAAACTGAACGTATTCTGGTTCCAGTGCATGATGAGGACGCAGCGTGCTGACCTGTCTTTGAGGTGCTTAGCCTTGACCTGCGTCATCTGGCCGCTGGAGAAGTCAAACACCTCCTCGCTGAGCAGCTTCAGAATGACCATGTTGTTCTGACAAAGGCTCTCGCTGGTGCGACTCGCCCCCACGATGTCGCTGATGAAGGTGGGCCAGTGCTTGGGCCACTCTTGCTTCAGGATCTGCAGGCATCGGAGAACATACACACTCGGGGTTAGATTATTCAGAGGCGGCAAAGAAGATAATGTGATCTGAGAATGAAAAATTTATAGGATGAAACTGTGACTCCTGCTAAAAATAACAACCCCTTCTTCAGTCTCAAGTCGTATTTTCTACGTGCATGTAATAGTAAACGGAAAGTGTTTTTGGCGGTTTTGTGATTCCATGATGCGAGCAAACCCTCCCATCTGCCCCGAATGCATCATACATGTACACACCAATATTTTAAAGGCAGCCTCCCCAGTGTGGAGTCTGCGTCTCTTTGGTCCCTCAAGGCCAAAACAATGTTGGCTCAGCTGACGTAAGCAGTGACTCATTGTCTCTGGGATTAATGCAAAGTCACTCGTGGAGCCAGCGAGACAATCTCATGCTCCTTCACACAAACACACGTCAAACACACACACTGGGAAGGAGACGGCGTCAAACGATGCGCTGCTGACGGATATTTCTACAGGTTACAAAATTCAGCACATACGCCGTGATTCTCTTTACAACGGAGACATTTTTTTTTAATAAGAAATCATGAAGTTTTTAGCCAAAAATATGAATTAAAGAGTGACATCTTCAGGTTAAAAGGCATCACTGCAAAAGGAGCAACGTGAGGCAAGTGTCACATAAAGAAGACACAGAATCACCTTTAGTCTACTTCCTAAACTCACACGTGAAAACTAGTGAAGCATATTATATTTTGTTTAATACACACAGCAGAAAGTCCCGAGTTAAGGAGCAGGCATTGCTCGGTTTATCCAAATCCCTCACCTCTAGCTTTTCACATGCTCACATCAAGAACTAGAACTGTGCAGATTGTTGCCGTTAGTTTGGATATATGAATTTAAACTGCTTAAACACGGTCAGCTGCTGAGCGGGCCAAACAAGCCAGCAGCATTTGGTTAGGTTATATTTCGCAAAGGTTCGAATTGTCCGCTCTCTGCCGCTGAGCGAGCCATAGAAGCCAGAAGCATCTACTTAGTTCATTTAGATTGTACTTTTAATCGTCACATCTCGCATTGACTGTAGGTTTGTTAGGGTTTCTCAGTTGGACATGGCCTCTAAAAGTTCTTGGGACAAGCGATTATTCCTGATTAAGTTAAAAGAGAATATAGCCATGTATTAGGGTTGGGCGGTATGACGGTATTACTATAAAAGTGTCTACCGGTAGAGATTTTGCAATACGGTTTATACCGGAGAAAGAGCAGATGTCTGCAGCATCTCTCTGTAATTACACCTCCTCGACACACGGGGCGCTGCAGGCATTGCTTCTTGGCGTGGATGCATGAGCACGACGAAGAAGAAACAGCTTCACCTGAGTGATAATAATCATGGCGAAGGCGGAGAGTGAACGTCACCCATGACGAAGAGGAGGAGGAGGAACTCGCTCTGAAAAGGGGCGCTACGTCTGATGTGTGGAACTTTTTCGGATTTAGAAAACCCGACGACGAACAAAATGCGAACTCAAATGCGTCAGTATGGTTATTTTAAGCCATTATTTGAATTTACAAGGAAAAAAACACACCGCGACATATACTGTTCCCGTGATATGAAATTACTCATACCGTGATATAAGATTTGGATGATGGATGATCTAAGACTAAAAACGTGCAGACATCAATCAAATACGTCACAAATGTCAGAGTTTGCAGTAAATGAGCTGGAAAAATTAACAAAACAAGACACTAGCAACAAAAGAGGACGTGAACAATAAAAGTTTGCATAGTAGTTTTGATTGTTTGACTCTTCACTAGAGCAGAAACATACCTGAACAAGGATCATGTTCAGCTTCCCAATGTACACCTTTTCTTTCTATAAAAGGAAGGAAGAAGAGAGAAATAAATTATTAAAGTTTACAACAAGTCACTGAATAAATTCCTTTGGCAGAACGATGGGTTTAAGAGACAGTTAAAGATGATATAACAGGAAAATATTAAACATTCAATTATGATGAGTCACAGGGAGTAACTGTACACGGAAGTACACGCCACTGTTTTGGTTTATCCTAAAATGAAAGCCTTCAAATTAAAGTAAGAGGTGAAGTCAGACATAAATATCGCATCTTTTGCACCGTAAACCAGTTCAAACAATCGCTGATGAGAACCGCGCGCTGAGATACTGTTGATTTAAGAACCTGAGTAAACTGAGTGTAAGGTGTCGGGCGGTTTATATAGTTGAGAATGATGCAAACACCAGAAACATGTCTGGAAACCGCCATCCCAGCAGGAAGTTAAACACCGACAGCAGAGTGGTACACCCTGTTTTCAGTTTGGCACCAGCAAGCTGTCATTTTACACATTCACATTATCAACACATAACCCTCTCATTAAAAGCAAACATTGACGGGTACTTTTAAACTTTTATTTCTGGGAATTGTTCTCCGGTTTGTGTCGGGAATAGCGTCATGTTTTGTAGCTAGGTCAGAAAAATCACACAGGTTTGGTTTCTTTACCATACTGAGGTGCAATGGGCTGTACTATGGACTAATTCGTACAGTAAATATGAGCCAAAATGGCTTCCTCCTTCCTCATTGTTTCAGCGATTGCGATGGCTGCAAAACACTGAGCTGCCACGTTCACATTTGCAGTAATGGCTGTCAATGTCAAATGCCGGCAGAACTAACCTCGTCTATCCCAAGTAAAACATTAAACTATCACAATGCAGTTAAGCATTTGTTAACGTTATCAGTCCAAATATCAATTTTTTCAATTTTAACTCTAGTGTGAGCAGAGATTAAACTTTAAACCCTCCATGGCATCATGTGCAAACTCCTGCAAACGATGCATGAACCCATTTCCCCAGAAATATAACACACGTTTGATTTAAAAACTGTTCACTCACCTCAACATTTGATGCATCTGATGAAGTCTTGATAATAAGTCCAACGACATACTTTTTTATACCTGCCAAAATACACAAAGATATGAGAAGGAGACTGTTAGCATGCACCAATAAAAACGGGGACGTCCATAAATCCTGACATGTCGAGCTGCCTGGAGCACATTACTCAGTAATCCTAACAGAGTATGCTGGCTCAGAAATATCTGAATCTGCCAATTTTAGGAGCGAGTTTCTACTTTAAAAAAAAAAAAAAAAGGTGTGGTCGTCCATGTGCATACTGTTGCAAAGTTGCCAGTTGCTAAAAACATGGATGTGGGGTGCAACTACCACTGAACCTCTGAAGGGGAAAACGTTTCTGTTTGGTGAGTTCAGTGGAAGTTCCAGTTCCCCGGATGTTTTCACAGACAGTTAAGATTGTCAGTGTGAGCAGAGCATCTTTAAAAAAAAAAAACTATGTTTTCAGCTCTCTCGTATTTATTTCTAGACTGTAGCTTTACTCAGACCTGGAAATGAAGTGTCTGGATGTAAGAGAGAGGAGCCGAAAACAAGGCAATACTCTGACAAAAGGTGGCGGGGGAGACATACTTGCCGGTCGGCCTGCACTGCGTTTGCCACTTGAACAAAATTCAGGCATCTACGGTCAGAAGTAGGGAAGTCTTAGGTCAATGAAAAAAAAAAAAAAAGAATTTTGAGCAAAATTATAGAAGAATGGAGGAAGGCATAATCGAGTGATTTGCACATGATTGTTAATTTTATTCCATTATAATTTTTTTTTGCTTTTTAGAGACAATTTCACTCCATTTTAAAAACTCTAAAAAACTGCTAAGTAACAAGCAGAATTGGCAATTATGCAGCAATTAAACTTCTGCCTTGTATTTTTTTTTATTTTTGTCATAACCACACAAAATGACACTTGCAACACGTGGTTTAAAGTTTAAAACCCACTTTTGGTCTCCCAAGATATAGGTCCCGAAACAGAACTGCAGATAGGAACTACGCTCTCGCATTACGTTATCGTGTTGCTGCCATCTTACCAGGAAACAGATGTCAGAACGGTCGATGAACTTGCCACAGCGACGCGCCAGAGAAGAGAAATTCGTGGAATCTAAATTACGTGGAATTACTTTCAACACCAAGTATATCACCCAGTGAACCAATACAGCGCAATAACACTCTGTGACATTATGCTACTGTATGGTTTAGATGGCCTGACAAGTCTTGGCTTTCTTTAACGTTATCCTATCCTAGTTTCACTCAGGTCAGTATGACAAACTATTTCTGCCCGCCGATCCGATAACGATCTTTTAATCTTCAGTACTGGTCAAATCCGATCATAAATAAACAAACAAAACATTCTCCTTGACAAACATCCACATTGCAAAAATTTACAACTTTCTGTCTGACTTCCTACTTCAGAGTCAAGTACTTCCACACAGCAGACATCTGATGATGTTTGGCAGAAAATGGAAGAAGAAGAAGCAGCAGCATTGGAAGAAAAAGGGAGAAAGAAGAAACACTGGAGGAGAAGCAGCAGCATTGGAGGAAGAGGAAGTAAAAGAAGAAGCAGTAGTACTGGAGGAAGAGGAAGGAGAAAGAAGAAACATTGGAGGAAGAGGAAGTAGAAGAAGAAGCAGCAGCATTGGAGGAAGAGGAAGAAGGAGAAAGAAGAAACACTGGAGGAAGAGGAAGTAGAAGAAGAAGCAGCGAACAAAAACTCCTATTTTCCTTGTAATGTCCTCGACAAAGAGGAAGAAGAAGTGGAAGAAGCAGCATCGGAGGAAGAAGAACTGAAAGAAGAAGAAGAACTGAAAGAAGAAGCAGCAGCAGCATTGGATGAAGATAAGAACTGAAAGAAGAAGAACTGAAAGAAGAAGAAGAACTGAAAGAAGAAGAAGAAGAACTGAAAGAAGAAGAAGAAGAACTGAAAGAAGAAGAACTAAAAGAAGAAGTAGCAGCAGCATTGGATGAAGATAAGAACTGAAAGAAGAAGAACTGAAAGAAGAAGAACTGAAAGAAGAAGAAGAAGAACTGAAAGAAGCAGCAGCAGCAGCATTGGATGATATCCATTTACTTCTGTCACGTGTTTTAAGACACATGTTAACAGCTTAGGATTCAAATATCACTTTCAATCGACCTTGGTGCAGCCTGGTACAAATTCTGAATGTTGGGGTTCTTCTATATAAATTATAAAGCATCTGTTTTAGTCTGTATTTAACGTAGCTGCCGGGGTTTCCTATGCCGTATAAAGTCATCCCTGAGTAAGATGGCAGCAACTTCATAGCATAACCCACAAAAGCTTTGCATCTCGTCTTTCAATCTCCCGTTCAAGCTCCATTTAACTTATCAACAACTTCGCATGTCTATGATTATTAATGGACATCTGGATTTCTCACAAAGCTCCCATGTGGCAGCCTTTACTGGTCGTTTGAAGACTGCAAGTACACACCAATAACTCACTCTTTGTTCTCTAGTGCGTACAATGAGAGTAAGGGCCTCCAAGAAACACTAACAGTTGTTTTTCAACAAGACATATTGCACCTGAATGTTTTTAAAAGACGGAGCCACGCAAAATTTACACACATGATGAGAGCTTTAACATTTAAATAACTACAGCTCCTCTACTTCCAAACCATTAGCAAAATAAGTGCTGGGATGTTTTGGTTGTTTCCACTAGAAAAACTGAGCATAGTCCAACCTTTCTGCAGCAGCCAGTGCAAGCTAGTCGAGCAGAAAGCAAACCAGCATGCTTGGAAGAGGAATACTCCTCAACATGGCAACCACACGTCACATTTAAGGAACAGAAAAAATAAAAAAACGCACTGACACAGATAGAACAAAGGAACTGTGGCATAAATAAAAGTTTTACCTTCACACTGATTTCTGGGCAGGATCTTCCATCTTGTTTTGATAACCGTTTCCAGAATCTGAAGAGCATAGTACTGTAACATGCAAGGAGGGAGACGCGTTAGGATAGAGCTATAACATTTAAACAACATGCATTGTGTCTTACTTTAATACAAACCAATAAACAGTATGAAGTGGACCAGCCTGTCATTAACATGTCTAAATTGGACTGGACTGAACCACATCTTTCATGCAGAACATTCACTTGCAGTTCTTTCTTTTCTCTTTTAATCTCTACAAGCAGCAGTAAAGCTGGAACACTGCAGAAGTCCTGCTGTTTCTCCCAGCATCACACCAGACAGCAGAAAAATACACCAACCCATTAACCAGCTTCTTTTTTTTTTGCTTGCCAGCTGATTGCTCCAGTTTAATGGCCTAAAAGAAATAACAATGTTTACGTTCAATATTATTCTAACAAGCCTACACACACTACACAGGGTTGGGCATCGAGAACTGGTTTGTCAAAATGTGAATTTGACTCGATTTGACTCATGAACGCAAAAGTGTGAACCCGCTGTGCTTCTTCTGTCAACTTCACAGGTGGAGCATATGTCACACAGGTATCGTGGAAGAAAATAAATAAAAAACAAAAAAGCACAGTAGTGAATTATCATGATGAAGCGTTTACTGCGGCACAGCCACATTTGGAGCAACCGCTCATTCGTTTGGATGGAGTAACGTTGTTGATGAAGCAGGGATGCGCCTTGTTTCTAAAGATCACCACTATGAAAAATAAAATATCCGATGACGAAGCGTAAACTCCACCTTACTGCCTCATAAGCCTCCAAAACGTATGCATCTATTGTGCAAACTGGCAACACTGCCAACCACAGACACAGCGACTGTCATACCAATACCTAACCTCCTAAAAAAAAAGCAGAATCACCTCGTTGTTCAAAACAGGTTTTTATAGCAGCCCAACATCTGCTAAAACAAAATAAAGGTTGTTCTGCTAAACAGTTGTTTCTTGTAAAAACAAAACCACACCAAGATCTGAACCACAACTCAGTTAGGACAAGAATCAACAACCCCGAATCCGAAATAATAAAAAGTTGTCGATACCCAACCCCAAACTACGTGAGTCAGATTATATTAATAATAAAATAATAGATTACGCCTAAATCAGATCTATTTAACTGGTGTGTCACAAGGAACAGCAAGACCAACCACAGGTTTATTCTGGATCAGTTTATGATTTCCTGATTTTGAAGCATGAAGAAGAAAAAAAAAAACATTTAATTAACAAGTTAGTCTTTGATCTAGTGTTACTTCCACTATTTCACCTGTAGGATCATCAACTGAGGAGAACAGAGATTAAAAAAATGAAATGTGCACGGAGAAATAAATAGGATTAACAACGTGCTACAGACGATGGACGCTGGAAAGCTTAAAAGTGAAATCTCCTTACAGGCACACTGCATGTTTCTTGTGCAGACCTGGTATTAACATGTGTCCTGGGTAATCTAATCACAAGTGGGCGGCTTTAAATACAAGTGTGAACGCATCTGAGATTGAGATCCGATGGCCCAGACCACATTTGGCCACGTTATTTTAAAGCAGTATCAACACACAACACCGACCACCGAGTACTCTGCATAAGCTGTGATTTAGCCTCACTATTACTTTATGTTTTGGTACTTTATTTGATCTTTTACTTTGGCATCTTGCTTACTTTTTTTAAAATATAGTTTTCTATATTACATTTGTATTTTACTCCATCTTGTTCCAATGTTCCCATAAAAGTTTCTAAAAGATTCTCATTCCTTTTGGCTAAAATTTCACATCTAGCTTTGAAAGTATGGCAGTAATCCAGATTATCACAAAATAAAAATGTTGTTTGTAGCCGGAGCCAGCGTCTGGAGAGACTGCCAGTAAACACAACAGTAAAATTCAGAACAAATGGCATAGTTTGCGGTTCTGAAAGTTTTATTTAAGATCAGATCGGGACTCAAATCTCTAATATATATATTATTAAATAGATCTACTTATTTCTTTGGGGTCTGATCATAAGTGGAGACGCGTGGTGTGAACGACTGTGGTCGCCCAAGGTACATGTCAACACCAGGTGTAAACAAGTCCACGTGTCACCTGGCAGGCGTGCTGCACACTTATTATATCCACCTTTAATTTCCCCCCACGGTGGGATAAATCAAAGGATTGTGATGATCTATAGTGCACAATACAATACACCACAAGACGTAAGAAGAAACCAGCAAGTTTGTGGTGTTTTAGCTGGCAAAAGCATATCTTTAAAAGGTGGGATTCGCTGAAGAATTGCGAGGAACAGAGAGGAGAAAAGGTTGCACTGTCAAGGAGAGAGAGAGGGCTGAGGGCGGAAAACAGCACCATGATCCCTACAGGTGAAATAAAGTCTCTTAAAAGAAAATTGCCTCTCTATAATGGATCCTACTGACTGCAGCCTGCACCCTGCCTGTGTCCAATGAAACAGATGCAATAGAAACGGATGAACAGAATTCAGTCAAAGGGAATTTAAAAAAGGGTAGACCTTGTGGAGGCCTGCCGTCAAAGCCTAGCTGTGTCATGATGCACAGGATGACACACCACTTTTCTTCCTATTACAAGCCATAAACATAATGGAACATCGTGATTAATGTCAAATAGTCACAGCTTGAATTCATTTACATTGTCATATACTGTAATTATTGTAGTTACTATGAAAATGTGCTTTGAAATGACGCACTTTTTGAACTAGTATCAAGGTAAAGGCAGAATTCAAGAGGTGTTTACCTTTTGTTTCCTCTTTTTCTAATGCCCCTATCTATTTGGCGAATTACAAAGTAAAACTAGAAAAAAAAATGTTAATACATCAACTTAAACATTAGTAATCAATGTCAGTGGTTAAAAGCAATTTTACAGGCAAACGTAGCAAAGAAAAAGGCAAATGTCATCATTGCTTTGAGGAAGCTGTGGATGTGTTCATTTCATCATATTGATTATTTTCAATATCAGAGTCAATTTTTGTTTTGCTGATCTTCCAATGGACCTGAATACTTGGAAAGTCAAAGACTTTATGACTCAGTTTGCTTCACCGGCTGTATCAGTGCTCACTTATCAGTGCAGAGACACGGTAAAGACACAGGAACCGATTTGTGGACTTCGAGTACAAGCGGAGAGGAGTCTGGACAGTTAATCATTAATCAATAATTATATTATTATGATTGTAATAGCAGCTTTTTATCTGTGCTCTTTAATTTTTTTACCGCTCCGGTCGTAAAAAGTTACACACCAAATCTAAATCAACAAGTAGTTTGCAAAAACATCCTGAAAGGCCGATCGGGTTAAGTGAACCACTGCGCGGGAAAGAAAAACAGAACGGATCGAATCAATCACAACGATTCAGGAGGCAATCTTTGTAGCTCTTCCTAGATAGTCCTCGCTCTTTTGGCGTCTCATTTTAAAAGGCGAGAACAGACTACTGCCACCTGCTGGCGTGGAGAATTATTTTACCTCGGGCATCCAGAAAACGCACCTAACACCCACTGGCTGTAGTCTTTGCAGTGTGTTTATCCAAACGCAACTTTTGGTTTAGACATAGGCGACGTGAGGCAATGCCAGTCTGACTTTGTTGCCAATACTTCTTTGATGTCTGTTTGGTGTGTCTGGCCTTTAGGGCACTAAATAAATACCACCAACACTCAACTTCTGCAGGTGCTTATGTGATATTACTGCTTTCAATAAGAATCCACCATAAAGCATTGTTTATATAAATAATATGGTAAAAGCAAACTGTTGTCGCACAGCGTAACACTTATTTGTTTTTGTGTACTTGTGTAAAAATGAGTTCTTCCTCAAAACACAAGCAAGTGTCTTTTTGCTGATTTTCAAGACTGCAGCGAGCTTACTTTGGTGTTCATGTTCTGGGAAAACTCAAGGATGGTGTCCACTCTCGTCCAGGCGTCCGGGTGTTCTTTTAAGTGTGTCAACACTTCCTGTGCCATTCTTTGCTGTGAAACAAGTATGGGTGACACGATGAGACGTCATTAAGAGACCTGCACATCTGGGTGAGAGTCATTTACGGACTCATCTGTCATATGACACTCATGTGACTCCCAGATAAGATTTGCTTTACAGATAAAATGTGCAAGGAGAGATGAATGTAGATGTGTTTTTAGATGAGGTGTGGGTTAATAGAAACACAACATACCTGTGGTCCCACCCCATGATACAGACAGTTCACTACATTATCCAGCAGGTTGATATCCAGTTTCTGGTTGAAGTCCAGCAGCTGCTGTGCTGCATGGTCTGCTAACATTGTCATAATTGCTGGCATAGAGCTCTGCAACAAGGACAACAGAGGGAGGGGTCATGAGTGCACTGAACACATTCAAAGAGCAAAGTCATGTGAACTGTGTGTTTAGAAACAATTCCAAACAGCTGACCATATAACAAACATCCCCTAGACCCACCAGTGAGCCGTCATTTTAAGAAGTTAAGCTCACGGTGTCACATGCTGTTCAAAAGAAGAGAAAAAGTGTACAAAGGAAATTAAATTTTTATCATTTCTTCTGCTGGACTGAGTTAATAAAACGGCAAACTGGCATGCTTTGGTTCGCCCCAGGAGTCGGGACTTGCAAAGGAGGGGGGAGAACCAAGCAGTAAAGACAAATTAACTGAATCATGTCACTCAGAGGCTGATAACATTGTAAACATGTCTCCAAAAGCTCAATTAACCTTAACTTTATTATTGATAGTGAGCATTTAGAAAGTGGCACCACTATCTTTCAATAATAATAAAAAGGAATAGGTCAATATTGATCAGCAAACGGTTGAGTAAACCATTCATAAAACTCAATGACATTCCCCGGGTGGTTTAAACAAACAAACCTAACAATAGACTCTAACGTGGAAACAAGTGTCTCCATATTGCCCCCTCTCTCTCTCTCTCTCTCTCTTCCACCGATTACACACTATTTATTCCACGACCATTTTAACACGATTAAACGAGCCATGTGCCTGATAAACAAGTCTACGTCACGTTGTTTACATCTGTAAGTC
This sequence comes from Planiliza haematocheilus, assembly GCA_005024645.1. Taxonomy (NCBI): domain Eukaryota; kingdom Metazoa; phylum Chordata; class Actinopteri; order Mugiliformes; family Mugilidae; genus Planiliza; species Planiliza haematocheilus. The sequence continues at coordinate 86,065 of SRSE01000677.1, read as the reverse complement.
CCGAGCTCACTCCTCCAAAAACACCCACCCGCACCACAAACACGCAACGATCACTGCCAACGCTGCACACAGTCAATGCAGTTAAGCGACTTTGTTGGCAAAGTTAGTAGGGTTTTAGCTGTGCCATGGCTAATGAGTGCTAATAGCGCGCTAGCCGCCGTAAGCTAACAGTCACTACGCTGTGTTTCCTACTAGCGTTAGCAGCCGTGTTGCACACTTCACATGTGGCTCTACCCTGCTCACTACAACCACTCCCACCACCAGGACACCAGGGGACGGAGGACGCTCCATACATTAATATTTTTTTTTTTCCCACCACCGCTCGTTTTTAACTCGAGTTGGCTTCTGCTCCACAGCAAGACTGGAAACGGCTCGTCCCTGCTCTGGCATTTCTTCGGGATAAAGTTAACACTTAGCCGCAGCTAAGTACCTAGCAACATCAATTTGACATCCGCTCACATCACGCACTCCCGAGCGATGCTGCCGTGGTGGGAGACAGGCACGGATTTAATCTAATCACAAACCGTTGTGGTTATTTATTCGTCTGCAGTGTAACGTGACAAGATGCAGTATGTGTTTCGTTTAAAAAAAAAAGTAAAGTTACAATACTTCCTCTTAGCTAATCCGTGCAAAAGTGCTGAATGCTAGCTAGCGGTCAGTCGATGGCTACTCGGTGCCACTGATGCTATTGCGTTTTGAATTAGCGTTTATTATCGTGAGCACTATGACAGACTATTTAAACTACCGACACAAACGCAACTTAACCCGCTATAAAATACAATTTATTCCGCGTATAGAAATATAAAAACAGCCAAGAAACGTTAATCACAGCATGGCAGGTTTTTTTTTTTTTGCACTTCACCCCAGTTATTACCTACCTAAAGTCCGAGGCTCTGACTGAAAAGAGGTGGCGTTTGCCAGAGAAGCTATAAGATAATAGTGAGCACTTCGGTATCTTTTGTTAGGAAAGATTTTCCTATTTTCTGCAGCGTTGACTATCTCCAGCTCCAGCAAGTGAGTGATGTCTGGCTGGTCAGAACCACTGATGTGGATTCCCAAACTGCTATCACGGCAACGCCAGCAATCTGTAACTCCGATACATTTTACGAGACAAAGCAAAACCTTGATTCAGTAATTAATTCGTTACTTTTAATGTATTGTTTTTCCAGCGGGGCGGTATAGAGGTTGTGTGCCTGTGCCTGCGCCTCCTCTCCTCTCTCTCAAGCAACTAACTCGCAACCGGTTGAAACCGGTTCAGACTGGGAGATTCCATCTCGGTTTAGTTTTCAGCCGATGGCGCCGCGTAAAGTTTGGACTTGGGGTCACGCCCACAGCGCGCTCTGATTGGCGGCGCGCTTGGCGGAGACGTCCTACTTGCCCCGTGATTGGCGGACGCGGCTGCCAGTCAATTTCAATTCGCTCAAGCGCCCACGCGACCACTCCGCCCGGAGAGAAAAAGAGGGCAGACTCCCAACGCAGAACGGACTTGTACACGACTCCGCTTATAGCAGAATAGCGAATAAACTTCGCCAGTCACTGTTTTAACGCCACTCTCAAAGGCGAATTAACTTCGCTTTAATTCAAGTAAGCGGTAAAAACACAGACGCGCAACATTAAACCCAATTTCACGACTTTTTTTTTTATCCACTCTCCGTGTCTGCGCCGCTACTTTTAAACATTATAACATCAGCGGCTGTCATTGCGCACACACGCGCCGTTAGGTGCGACGAAAAGCCGCAAGTGCCATTCATTTCGCCTGTTGCTTTTTTACAAGCTGGTAATTTTCCACCAGCCACGAGTGGGAGTGGTTACACGATCATGAACGCACGGGGGTTAGAAAACGACCTGGAGGGAGAATATGTTTAGCGATGCTAAAAGTAAAGCTTTAATATGCGTTAACCGCGTGCAATTACGTGCATATATGTTTGCGTGTGCGTGCATACTGTCAGTTGCGGTGCTCGCGAGGGTGTGCGTTTCCCTAATTGAGCGCGCCGCTTGTCAATTGAGGATGCAAACATGACAGCGTTCTTCTTCTTCTTTTTTGTTTTTTTTTCTTCTTCTGCGGTCACGTGGCTCAGCGCGCTACTTGATGGAAAAATACTGGATTTGGTGTGTAGCGGAGACAGCAGCCTGCACGCACACACACACATACACACACACGCACGCACGCATGCATGCGCGCACAAGCCAGTGAAGTGGGTTCAGAGAGGATTCTTCGAAGGGCGTCTTGTGTGGGGTGTGTTTACCCAGCAACACCGTCGTCCGCCGCTCGTTTTTACCTTTGCGGTGCCTGCACGGGTCGCTTTTGGTCATTTCACCGAGCACGATGCTCCCCAAGTGCTGCATGTGCACTTTCTATTTTTAAAGTTGTCTTTATTTGGTAACTAATAAAGCATTTCATTGCAGCATTTGCAAAAAACCTTAGATCTTGTTTCTACTGTTTGTATCTACTCCCTAAAAAGTGGATTTATTATAATTAAGTCACCTTTTTATAATAGAATAGAAACTAGTTTAGCAATCATACTCACCTGCAGAGTATAATACAGTTTAAGTTTTTTAATTTTGTGAATGCTTTTACTGGGGAAAAAAAAAAAAAAAGTTGCAGTAATTCACCTGTTCTGTCTGTGCCACCGTCCCTGCACCGGTGTCCTTGGATCAGCCTCGCACCCCCACCCCCCCTTCCTGCCTTCCCTCCCTCCAAACAGTTGGCCTATATCCGAGCCTTTGTTATTAACAAACAAGATTTCAAAGCCTATTATCTATGTGTGTGGATTCATGCAACGCCATTTGCTTTTGCACCTCCTCCTTTGCTTCCACATTCCTAGAAACCTCCACTGGACACGCACAAAAAAAAAAAAAAAAGTCAGCCTGCAATGCAATCGTCTGAAGTTCAATGTCGGCCGTGCCCTGTGTGTTGCAGGATTTATTGCGTCTGAAGCTGATCCCACGTCAGTTTAATAACTGCTGTGGTTTGTCATTTACATGTAACACATGCTCAAAGTTGTCCATATTTGGGATATATTAGATATGCAAGCATGCAAGAACGACTGTCACGTCCTTTATAATGTTTTATATATGTATGCCGCTGTGAAAAAGATCCACAAATCAAATAAAACAATCCTGCACAAGTGTGTGTCGGCCTTCAATTGCTGCCAAAATAAATTAAATGAATGATAATTTGCATGAAGTGAAGTTGTCTCAATTTATGCCACTGAAAAACACACATTCAGAGTCGGGTTTACTTTCTTTTCCACTCAAAGTAGGCCACTCTGAAAGTGCACGTCAGTCTGATTGGGTTAAAAATAGATGTAGTACTACGATAATTCATGTAATTTCATTCAGAGAGTAGTTCTGTTCGCTGCCTGCAGGCCCTGGCTGTCCACACATACACACGGCCTCTCTTAGTGCAGTGCAGGAATTTGTTGTCAAACGCGTGTGAAGTTAGGAGGTAAGCAACCTCAGTCAGGCGCAGGCTGGTTAAATCTTGTTCCGTCTGGTTGGGGCAGTCCATTTACATATATTATCATTGAACCACGCTAGGGGGCTGACCTCCATGTGGCAATCGACTGAAAAAGAAAAAAGAAAACAAACTTGTAATTTGTTGAGCTGGCTCGTGCTGCTACCTGAAACCTTGGCGTGGAGCGCTGGCTGTGTCCGGGAAAAGAGAAATGAAAGCTGCACAATTATTCATGAGGCGTCGTTGCACAATAATGCCAACGTGACAGAAAAAGTCAACACGTCACTTATGATTTAAGCTCCCAGGACTGCTCACACTTCATATCATCTCATCTGCTTGTGCATGTGATCACGTAGTTGATGCAGGAGATATTATCTGTTAATGTGGGATGAGAACACTTATTGCCCTTTGATAAGCCTGCTGCTCCAGTCAGTGCTGTGGTCAGGGCGTTATATAAACAAATAACAGCGCCATCTTCTGCAGAGCAAGTGTTGAAAGCGGTGTGATATTTGAGCGGGGAGCGCCGTCTGCTGGGGAAACGACGGAAATAACGCACTGCAAGTCCCAGTAGAGATATAAATGACAACCTTCATTCATCTTCTGTAACTGCTAGACCTGTGAAGGGGCACCAGGGGGGCTGGAGCCTGTCACAGCATGCTCACCTATTAGGTCTGAATTTAGAATGTCTTTGGACGGTGGGAGGACGGTGGGAGGACGCTGGAGAACGTGGAGAGAACCCACGCAGACACAGGGAGAACATGCAAACTCATCTGTGAAGAGTCTCACAGATGAGAAACATGCAAACTGGATAGAACATGCAAACTCCACACAGAAAGGAACAAGTCGTCCCATGCTGTCCCATGAGACTATCCCAGCTTTGTGTGTGGTACACCCTGGACAGGTCTCCAGTCTATCACACGGATGCTTCTGTAATTAATAATTATCTTAAACAGGTGGTAAAAAGCAAGGTGCATCTTACCAGTGGTGCAAATTTAAGTGCATTTTGTACTTTATTTCCCAGTTTTTCCATTTTCTGCTCCTTCAAACTTCCACCTCTCTACATTTCTGGGAGGAAATATTATTTACTGCTTCGGGCATGGGCAGTTAATGAATATATACATGTTCGTATAGTTTAAAAACAGTGCATGAAGCTGTTAAATCGATAGCTTTATCTCAATTCCTGACCTTTCTGACCTTTGCTGACTATTCTCCTGACTCCTGTCTTTTGACCACAGGTGTCAAACATACGGCCCGCAAGCCAAAAGCGGCCCACCAGAGAGTCTAATTTGGCCAACAGTAGTTTGCAAAGTTTGGAAATTATAGATAGATAGATAGATAGATAGATAGATAGATAGATAGATAGATAGATAGATAGATAGATAGATAGATAGATAGATAGATAGATAGATAGATAGATCCTAATTTACTTGTTCTTCTTTGCTCTAAAAGAATTGGAAAAAGTCTGGAGCTGTCTTTACTTGTAGGTTATTATTCTCTTATGTCACTGGTCCGGCCCGTTTCAGATCAAATTGAGGGTTAGGGTTAGGGTTTGAGGCTGCATGTGACCCCCGAAACTAAAATGAGTTTGACACTCCTGCTTTATACTGTAGGAGGAAGCTGGAGCACCTGGAGGAAACCCACGTGTTTCGCTTTTTGTTAATTTAGGAGCCATCTATGTGTTTGTGTAAGTCTTTTATTTTTATATCTGGGATTTTAAGTAAAGTAAAAGTCAGGGATTTTTACTTTCCCGCTCATTTTCAAGCCACAAATTATACCGAGATCAGCACAGTCGAGCCTCCTTCAAATATTTATATAAGCTTCCAAGCATTCAAACAGTATCATCACTTTAAATGTCAGAAAAACTGTCTTGTACTTTTTACTTTAGCTGAATTTTAACACTGCGAGTTATTTTACTTTCCTCTAGAGGGCGCTGTCAGAATACTCAAAACCAAACTCTACCAGATGCTGCTGTTACACGGTGATGTGTGGAGTTTAAAATTGTAAAAGCGTGTCATTTTTCATTTGTGTTTATCCAGATTATATCGGCTCACACGTCATCTGAGGAAAAGCAAAGATAGACTTTTCAGTCAAGCTGCTTCGAGATGTCACGCTTCACTGCGGAGGATCAGAGCAGCATGTCCTCACCTTGTGGCTGTGACCTCATGTGGGACAGCTTTACGAAACTTAAATGCAAATTTAACCCGTTTCCATTTTGAAATCGACTCTGCGTGATTTAAATTGTGTTCCAGTGCGAGACCAGGATGTTTTTGCAAGTTTTATCTTTTGCAAAGAGTTTCAGTCGGCCACGCAGAGTCTGCAGAAGGTGACATATCTTTAAATGTAACACTTGCAAATGCAACTGCAAAAAAAATAAAAATACAAAAGTTTATCTAAAGGTCAGAGTAGCATGCTAAATGACAGTAATCATGCTATTACATTAATTTAGTATCAGACTTTATCTCTGACATTCTGGTGGTAATTATGAGAAAGATAAAGAGCTTTTATTAATCAAACAGCACGGCATGCTTAACTCAATATTCTGGGGGTGATATAAATCTTCTCTATTACTGCTCATGCAGGTCTGTGCTGCTACTGTGCAGCCGCTACCGTCGCCTCAACGCTCGCTCTGGGGGTTTCAGGACGGATTTTGCAAAGACAGTTTGTGTTGTTATTGATGCTATATAACGAGGGGCGGCACAGTGGTGCGGTGGTTAGCACTGACGCCTCACAGCAGGGAGATTCTGGTTTCTAATCCATCGACTGATTGGTTTGCATGTTCTCCCTGTGTCTGCGTGGGTTCTCTCCAGGTTCTCCAGCTTCCTCCAAAGACGTGCTCGTTGGGTTTACTGTTGATTTGGAGACGTGTCCAAATCACGCTTGCTTGTAAGCGTTAGTAGAACATACATAAAAAATTATTCGGATTTTCAGTTCTCTTTGAAAGCTGGCAACATCTGCAGTTACCATGGTAACAGCAATCGGTTTTGCAGTGCAGACTTAACGCATAATCTTAGGTCTATCCGTTCATTCGTTCCGCTTGTCCTTTGGAGGGTCAAGGAGGGAGCTGGAGCCTATCCCAGCTGTCCCTGGGGCGAGAGGCGGGAATACACCCTGGACTCACACCTACGACCAATTTAGAAGCACAAATGAACCTAACCGACGTGTCTTTGGACGGTGGGAGGAAGCTGGAGAACCTGGAGAGAAAGGAACCAGAATGCATCCATCTCCAGGGCTGCTGTCTAAGGAACATCCCACGGTGTTATTAAAGTGCAGCACGGTATTGATCAGTGGTGAGATTTCACAGTCCGGAGTCAATAACCGTTTAACTCGCTTATTGCTTTTGGACAGAAACTGTTTATGAGTCTGGACCTTTGATTTCTTTATAGCGCTTCCTGGAGGGAGTTTAAGAAATAAAAAGACAGTAAACTGGCTCACGGTGCAGCAGGGCAGGTTACGTATCGATTGCATCCATCTGTTCATGTATAGTAGCTGCACTGACCCCCCCTCCCTCCCCATTCTCCTCCCTTTCTGTCTCATGTTTACCTGTCTTGTTTGACTTGTGGCTTACACCCCCTTCTTTCTGTCTTAACATCTGTCACAGCCTGCCAGTCCATCCAAGGTGGACGAGTCAGGTCAGAATCCGTCAGCAAGACAAAGAACGCTCCCGTCATCAAGACTCAAATCAATCAGATTAGCTTTTAGCCACCAGGAGCCCGGTTCTACATCTGCCATCTCCTCTGCAGCTACTTCAATAATAGCATGCAGCTGCAAAGAAAGAAGAGAGAGAAAGAGAAAGAGAGCGAGAGAGAGGGGAGGGTGAAGGGTGAAAGGAGGGCAGGCAGGCGAGCCAGAAGGGAGGGAGGGAGGGAGGAAGGAGGGGGCGGTGAAAGCAGAGCTGTGATGCAGACGGCGAATCACATGAGCAGGGATCTGTTTACAAACTGAGAGCTGCCGTGGACAAGAAGTGGAGACCAGAGAGAGAGAGAGAGAGGGGAAATACAGAAGAGAGGGGAGTCTGGTTCTCCATTAACAACAGCCACGTTTGTCTTCCTGTGTCACATACCTCCCTACTGGGCTCTGCGTTCAGAGGAGGAGGAAGGAGGAAGAGATGAGGAGCACTGAGAGGCTGTCTGGCTCGGTAACTGGTTGTCTGTGAAGCCGGGGAACCCGTCCATGTCCTTTCTCTTTGTCTCTCCATAATTGGCAACGCCGGGTTTTCACAGCCAGAGAGGAGGAGAGCGACATGGAGATCTAAGAAAGAGAGAGAGAGAGAGAGGGAGAGAGTGAGAAGGAGGAGGAGGAGGAGGAGGAATTGAGGTAGAGCCTTGTGACAATGTTTTGAGGGGGGAGACAAAGGCAGTGACTGGATCTGGAGCACATTTCCTGGTCCTTATCAGAGACACTGGTGAAGCCTCCTTCGTGTTTCTTTGTCATGCACTCAAAAGGAGCGTTGCACCGAGACTCGTGCCTCTGTTAAATGTTGTTTTGGGAGGAGGTGGAGTGGATCATACCGACACACCATGGACGAAAAATAAGCAGCCTGTTGTTTGGCTGACGTCTCCTCGAGGAACTGGGAACCGCTAATCTGATGTCCTGACTCCAAACCGCACATCTGCACTATCAAGGTAACCTAATCTGAACCTACGAGGCGGTGGCCACACTGAGAGAGAGAGAGGGAGAGACAGAGAGACAGAGAGACAGAGAGAGAGAGAGGGGACACGGTTCCTGGATACAACTTTCACAAACAACCCCAGAGAAGTTGTGGGACACATCCCGGGGACCGCCATCCAACCAAACATCTGCTCATTTCATGTATCCTGTCAAATGGTGTGAAGGTAAATATGAACCAGTCAAACCACACATTTAAACCAAGGCAGCTGTCAACAGCCACATTAACATTCAAAGCTGAACCCCCAACATCTCTCAGACTGAGAACGTTTTACTCTTATAATGTCAAATCAGAGTAAAGATAAATGGCTAATGGTTAATTAGACGCATCCGGCTCATTATGCGCTGCACAAGCACTGCTGTGAAACACATGTCTCCATGTGTGCTGGATTACAAAAGCTGGCTGCTCAGCTGCAACATGTTTTCTTCTGTCTCACCAGACTGTTGCATTTAGTTGGTTGCATCCGACTGCTTTGGACTGGACGATGCTAAATGTGTTTTTCTTGCAACTGATTTATGATTTAGACTTTATTGAGCCGTAAGGGAAGCTGTTTGGTCACAGTAGCTCAATTTTGCATATTGCCAAAACAACAACAACAACAACAAAAACACTCTTATTTGTATAAGACAGCTGTCAACAAATAAAAATAAATAAATAAATAAAATTACAAAAAAATTAAAATAAAATTAAATAAATAAATAAATAATAAATTCATTAAAATTCAAATAATAAAAAAATAAACAGTAGCTCAATTGCATAAAAAAGCCAAAGCCACTCATATTGGTGTAAGAAAATAAAAATAAAAATAAATAATATAAATAAATAAAAAACACAGTAGCTTAATTTCACATTGCAAAATAAAAACAAAGCCACTCGTATTGGTGTAAGAAAATAAAAATAATATAAAATAAATAAATAAATAAAAATAAATAATATAAATAAATAAAAAGACAGTAGCTTAATTTCACATTGCAAAACAAAAACAAAAACTAGTGTAAGACAGTTGTAATAAAATAAAATAAATAAAAAATAAATAAATAAACAAAATGAAAAATATATAAATAAAAAAATATATAAAAAAATAATTAAATACAATAGTATACGCAAAAATATACATATATTATATTTGCATATGTACAAATCTACAAGAAACAGAAATAGAAGAATATACACAATATACATACAGGTAGCATAAACTATTAATCTACTAACATGGACCTTATGGGACGTCTCATTCAAGATGTTATGACAAAAGTAATGAGGACCATGACGACTCTGTGTCTTATCACTGATATCAAAGACCAAATTCTTCCGTTTCAGGCCTCGACCACTTCTTCCTGTTTAAACTCCTCCTGTCTGATGGTGTTCAGGTACAGTCCTGTCCCCGCCTAATGGCTTACCTTCCAGCGCTCCACTATCAATGATTTACCAACATATCGTGCTAAGATTACAGCCGCCTCTTCTTCCTTCACCCTGTCGTCTGGGCGAAGCCTCCCTCCAAACTCCCCCCCGAGCCCGTGACCCTTGTCCATTAGAGGAGGACTTCTGAACCACGACAGGCAGCGGCGGCAGACGTGGCGCTAACGGTCGCTCTTTACATCCAAAAAGAGTTAATTACCGAGGCCTGAGGTTGACGTGTGTCGTGTGGAATGAAAAGTGCCAGGTTCAAAGCCCCTCAGGGTGAAAACACTTCTTAAGACACCAGAGACTTGGGTCAGGAAGCAAGTGGGGCACATTGTTCAGTGAGGGGCAAGGACGGTCGCGTCGCAGTGTGGATTTCTCATGATTTCTCAACAAAAAGTCATCGTAACCATGCGCTTATATCTCAACTTTCACCCAAGTTTAAAAAAAAAAAAACTCCATGCAGCTGAAGCAGTATTACGTTGCAGTTGGAAACAAGAGGCTCCACAGACGCAGCTTGTGGGGTATGTGTGCCAGCCAGGCCTTACAAGTTATGCAGATACGTACACGCGTCTCCTAAAATTTAAACCCCACTTCCTCTCCACCGGGGGGGAGGTGGAAAAATGTCTAAGTATGGGCTCGTCAGAGAGGGTGACGAACGGTGGGGGCGCGATGTGAAAGCCTGCAAGGCTCTGATGGAGCTGAGCGAGGCTAATAGCCTCACTCCTCTCCATCTCTACCCTCTTGTAAATACTGTGGATCTTGGCACAGAAATGCCAAACTATCCCGTCTGTGAATTTTCCACATGTTCAACAGGAAGTCAGTCATTTTCTCTGCTGTTTGGTGCAAGGCCCTTTCAGGACTGCTAACAAAACAGGAAGCATCTCCAGTGTGAACAAAGAAATGAGCTTTAAAGCTTCAAAAACAGCTGAGAGAGATGAGGATAAACTGTATTTTTGACTTAAGGACACTTATTTATACTTGTGCGTTCGTCAGCCTGGCTCGCGCTGTAAAAACACCACCCAAACACTAGTCGGCGCTGTGCAGATGTCGTGCAAATCTCCGAACCTCCTCACTTAAGCTTTCCTCGGTGTGTTCCATCGCTACTGATCCAAAACAATATAATTGCAAAGATGGAGAAGCAGCCAGAAATACTAAAGCACAAACATGCAACAACCGAGCGGACCAATCACAGCTCTTGTGTTCTGCGTCCGTGTGGCGTGCAGTTACATTTCAGGGAGGTGCACGCTGTCGGCGCAGTCTAAACCGCCCGTCATAGTGACAGCTCACACATTACACAGATTGTGTAATGCAAACATTTTTGCAGCGTTAGCTTTTCTACTATGCGGTGTATTGACAAAGACATTAAAACATAGATTCTCACCCACGTCACGATAAAATTTCCAAACTATTTGCTGCAAACAACAGTGTGTGCAGACGCAGCATACATTCTTTCTCTGTTATATCTGCCTGCGTACCCAATCCTACATAATGTAGGCTTTATACTTTACAGTTGGTCATAGTGCGGCTTTGTTTATTGTGCTGCTCCACTGTTCATGTCTGAATGCAGCATTTTTTTTTTTTCTAACATGCCTGTAGAAGCATGAATGTGCATTTGAACTGTTACCAACACTGTTATCCGGTATTCAGCGCCTTGTTCTTTGTGCAAAGACACAGACTCACACAACACAAGCCAAACTGAAGCCTTCATGAAAATATTTACATGCTGATAAGATGGATGTTGCACAGTTTGACAGTTAGAATAAGAAATGAGAAATTATGAGTGCGTCACCATCTCCAGTGAACCGAGTTCTGGTCTGCACAAAAGATTGCATTGTTAATTGTGCTGGTATTGATACGTACATATATATACATACACTGCTTCTTTCAGCTGGCAACAAGTTATTTAAGCCCAACTGATGCAATGAGCAGCTTCTCATTTCTTAAACAGCCATGTCTAAAGATGTTAGTCTGCTTGAGAAGGGTCAAATCATTGGCATGCATCAAGGAGAGAAAACATCTAAGGAGATTGTAGAAACTACTAAAACTGGGTTAAGAACTGTCAAACGCATTATTAAAAACTGGAAAAAAAGGCTTCAAGTTGTTAGGGAGCGTAAAGATTAGACTCTGGAGCAATGGAAGAAGGTACTGATGAGTCCAGATTGACCCTGTTCCAGATTGATGGGGGCATCAGGGTAAAAAGAGAGGTAGATGAAGTGATGCATCCATTATGCCTAGTGTCTACTGTACAAGCCTGTGGGAGCAGTGCTATGATCTGGGGTTCCCAATCGGCAGATCTTTGCAGGAGCATAACCAGCTCCCAACAGAGAGACTCCACATCATCTTTGTGGGCAGGGAGGTTGCAAAAACGTTGCACCTGCAGCCAAGCACCTGTGTAATCCTCCTCATGTGTCCCGTCCTGTCAGGGTGTTTGTGTGACCTTCGATCGCAGAACTCCAAGCCTCACTGCAAGATGACGTCCGAAGAGTTCTTCCACCTCCCGCTCAACGTCTACATCATCATCCTGGGCATCGGCCTCTTCGTCCTCATGCTCAGCCTCATTTTCTGCTGCTACCTGTTCAGGTAAGACTCAGTTGTCTGTCAAACGTGAAGTGAAAGCAGCCTCACCCTACCCTAAAGCAAAATTCCTCCTTTGAAGTTACCCTATAATTAACTTGTAACCTTAAAAAGCCATTTGAATTGTAATATTACATTTTAGTTTACTAACCAACGTTTAAATTATAAGACAGCATATAGGCAAGTTTATAGCTAACAGCAAACAACCTGATGAGTTGTATCATGGGCTAGTTTCACACGTACAAATCCGATTCTGGCTAACTATACGCATTAGCACATAGCATTTCCATTGCTCTGAGAAATCTTCTATAAACCATGAGAGTTTCAAAATATTTGTATGAACTGCACCCATTTGTTTCGGCTCATCTGCCAATGCCAAAGGCGATCATCGAATTACACGGCTGTACTGTACATGATGTATTGTCTTTTGTTTGACAAATCACAAGGCGTATGCCGCTCAAGGCAATAGCAGACAGACTGAGGTTAGGTCAGCGTGCTGCTGTCAGCTTTTTTAGGGTTTCAGGAAAAACCTGTCTGTGCTACGACGTGCAGAGGTGGTTTATGTTTTGTCAGGTGAACTGTCAGCCAAATATTTGAGAAGGCAGTAATGTGATGTGACAAAATGTTATGTAAAAGCTTAGCTAGGTCATGGATTGACCTGAATGTGGATTTCGATTTGATCAGTTTTGATGAAGAACAGAAAGGAAGGCTGTGTTTGCATCTAAACAGATTGATGGAAATCAAATCAGTCATGTAAGGTGTCTTTTGAAGGACATTTCTAACATAACTGAGTTAAACGGATTTATTTTAACCACGTTCATCGTCATAATATCTTATTCAGACTTTCAGCAACTTTCAGCAGTTGAAAAAAAAAGATGAATTTCAGCCAGATTCCCTTCTGCAAGCTCAATCTCCCGACAGTCTTGCAGTTCTGCTCAGTGTGAGAGCAGATGCACAGGCTGTTACTTGTATTTGGCATTGTATGAATTCCAGGACTGCCTGAGTGTCCCAGCTGATTCATAAGCAGCGTGACAGGACATGTCCCGATGCAGACAGATACGGGACCACCATCACACAATTATTATGACTCGAAATGGCTGCATGATAACTTTGTTTGCGTTCCACAGGCTGAGAAGACAAGGTGCGAGGGAACAGTACGGCTACAATGAGGCAAGGATGCGTTCAAACTCCAGTTTAAGCAATCTGACAATCTTGCATATTTTGTGCAGTAAACTACAATTTCCCACGTCTGTTCTCCTCAACAGGTTGTTTTAAAAGGAGCTGGGAAGAAGCTGAGCCTTCTTGGTGTAAGTTGAATATACTCTGATGGAATAAACATTTATAAAAGATGAGTAAGCCTGACCAAAAAGGAATGTGTGGTTAGATTTAAGTAATAATAATAAAAAGCTGCAATAAATCAAGTAAAAAACTGTTTCTGAACTTCCTATTTTAAATAAGCTTATAGAGAAAACCCCAAGGAAAGAGGAGCCACTAAATAAAAATAAATCAATTGTTCTAACCTCTCATGATTAGCAATGAAGCAACAAAGGGCTACGCTAATGTATTTAGCGTTGTAGCAGCATACCATAAACAGGCTTTAGTGCTTATTTTGGCATTTATCCACTACTTATCCTATTGATTTATTTTATATTTACAGATATTTGTTTTAAAAATGCTAGTGGATAATAACTTTTTTTAGCTAATTAGCTGTGACAGTGTGCTTAGCTAGCCACAGCTAGCTCGCTCGCTAGCTAGCAACTCCCTGATGTGTTACTTCCTGTTTTGCTTCTTTTTATTTTATGGCTGCCTTAGCTACCAAAACAATAAACTGAGTAAACTCAAATATGTTTGCCTGTAATATATGTAATACGTTAAAAAAAAAAGCACTTGCAAGTTACACAAGAGAAATAGAGGAGCTATAGTCACAGTTAGCAACTAGCCATAGCAACTAGCCGAAAACATAGCATTAAATCTATGGATAATGATTTTGCCTTCTCTTTGGAAAACAACAAAATTTGGCAGTGAGTAGGTTTTTCTCTAATTCCCTACATATTTAACATTAATTTCAGTGTTTTGAATATAGAATAAGATTACACAGATACAGAGGAATTACAGTCAGCAAAAAGGGTAAAAAAAAGTAGTAGTATAAGGCAGTGTATAAAGGTATATATAAAATCTTTAAAATTATATATAAAATAAACAGATATATATGCTAGAATCTATATATATAAAGCAATAAATATGAATATGCATTAATATCATGTGCAATACATAAGTTTAACAACTGATGACTGAAGGATGAAACTATACAAGATATATAAAATATCAGAGATAATTAAGATATGTAATTTGCAAGCTATTAAATATGGCATAAGAGAATCATGTGGGTGAATAAATTATAGCACTGCAGCTCTAAAATGTATATTGTTGAGTATTTCACAACCTTTTTTCTTTTTATCCAAATTCTGAGATTAAAATCAGATCCAGAAAGAAACAATAAAGAAAAGCTTTACAGAACAGGATGCGAAAAAAAAAAAAAAAAGGGCTTGACTTCGCAGAAGTCCTGAGTTTATTGTCTGGGTTCTGAGAAGAAGAAGATAAAAATCAGTTATACACTAGCCTTAATGCTCCGTCTTAAAATGCATAATGGCTCTGACGCCGTGGCCTCCGTGCCCTGGCTGGATTAAAGAGTTATGATCGGATCTACTGGAATCACTGAAAACTGCTTAAGTGCTAGGCATTTCAGCTCCGAGGCTAATTCTTGTCATTTCCTCTTTTCAGCAAACATGCGCTGTGTGTTTAGAGGAGTTTCGCAGCAGGGACGAGTTAGGAGTGTGCCCATGTTCCCATGCTTTTCATAAGAAGTAAGTTATCATATCTGTCCTGCGAGGACAGGGGTGGGCGGACATCTGGCTCCATACTTGTTAGCGTGCACAGCAGAATTGCAAATTTACAGCAGAATGAAAGACATCCAGACGTGATTGTTTTGTTTGTTTGGCTGTTTCACAAGCTGTTAAACACGCAGCTGATTTTATTGACTCACACGCTGCGTTGGAGGCTTTTAAGATTCAATGCAATAGCGCACAGTTATTCAGTTAGCACATCGAGCTAGCGGCTCCACCTAGAAAACCACAAAGTATTATTCTGGCCTTGATTTCCCAACATTGTGGAATAGACTCCTTGTACAAAAAAAAATCTTGACCAACCAGTTCAAAGGGATGACTTCAGTTGCAAATTCCAATTTATAATGAGTTCCTGCCTTGAGTGAACACCTCAAGTATTCAGAGAATTACATAAATCAGTGAGCTATCCATCAAACCGTGAATACTTCTCAAACCTATGTCCCTGCATGTTTCAGCATGAGCCCTACTTTTGCAACTGAATCCCTTTCTTCTTCTTTTTTTTTTACCCTGCAGCATAGGCGTGACATCGTCAGCTCTGAGACCGGTTTCTAACATTTACATTCTGTATCCAGAGCATGTGTGAGCTGTGTAAATATCCTGCATTTCTGTCTGTTGAGTCCTGTTTTAGCTTTCCGGACTAGCTTACATTTTTTATTTTTGCAGAGGACCTCCCTCCTGAGTAGCTTTGCAAACTCTACCTCTCCTCTTTCTGCTCTTTCTCAGGTGTCTGCTGAAATGGTTAGAGATCCGCAGCGTGTGCCCCATGTGCAACAAGCCCATTTGTCGCCTCCGACCCGACTCCCCGCAGGCGCCCGAGCGGCCCCAGAGTCTCCTGGAGGTCTGAGGGAGGAACATATGTCCAGCGCTACCTCGGGCTGATCCTGTTCCGCTGCCCAACAGACTGTAGTTTTAGTTACGCAAACATGTTTTTGTGGCAGAGCTGTTCTGGGCGCGTACATTCATTTAAATCCATAAATACAGAGCCAAATGACCTATTTAACCTGTATAAGTGGACATAAGTGATAATAGAAGTGACATTTCATATATTTGTGATGCGGGATTACTATCAAACTAGAACAGATCTTGATAAGCTAATGCACAAGTGCCTTAAAGCTGTACATCCACTAAAGGCCACTATAAACAAATCAATTTAATCAAGACAGGGCCGCCTACCAGCTAGTTGCGTCTTCAAATGTGTTTCAGTGGCAGGATAAAGGCAAAAAGTTTGCTTGAACAGCAAGTTCTTAACATTTTTGACTTGAACATTAAAGGAGAACAAAGCAAAAAATCATGAAACAGGAAGAGAATTGAATCAAGTCTGCTTCTGTTTCTGGCACAAAAATCCCTGTTAATCCTTATTATGAACAAAAGTCTCTCTCAAACATTTTGGCACCAACAGAAATGCTGCAAAATGTCAGTGGGCTTCAGTAACTCGGTCCTAAACGGTTATGCGTCTTTAAAAAAAGTCAAAATAATTTGCCAGCATCCTAGCATCATCATCAACAAGATTCATCGGGGGAAATGGGTCCAATTAATGCACAATAACTTTAACGCACGCTTCTGCTGTAACTAAATTAAAGTTTATTTTTGACTCCAGAGCAGCTCTGCCACACAGAAATGTTTTTGCCCAGATATGCAGAGCCTCATCAGTGCGACGTGTTTGGCTCATCTGGGAAGGAGGAGATTCAACCAAGCAGACCGGCAAACACCGGTTATGGAGCTACCAGAACCTCCTTTGCCTCGGTGCTCCAAATCGAATTGCGTGCCCAGAAAACTGTAATGAAGGAAGCAATCGAAATGAGCGAGCGGCCTATTAACGAAATAAGATAAACTAACAGGAGGGGATGTGGACATTTTGGCTCCATCCTGCTAGAGGAGGTAGCGTCGGCCCAAACGGCGAAAAAACGGATGAGTCCTGTAGGATCTGACAGGAGAGAAACCAAGGACCTAAGTGACCCGACGTGTGCATACATGATTTTTAAAGTTATTTCTAAGGAACTGTTTTGTATCACGACAGGCTTTACAATAAAGTGCAAAAACTGTGTAAGTGACGGCGAAACACTCCGGCTGTCAAAATAGTCGGGTGTCAGAAGTCAATCGATCATTCTACGAGGAAATCTGAGCTCCCAGTGGCCAAAGAACGACCCTACAGAGCTGTAGAGACATAAATAGACACGGAGAGACAGTTTGAGCTGTTTCCTGACTGTGGTACTATACGTGAACATCACTCTCTCTATGTGCAAACTGTAAATTCTGTCACGTTTTCTGACTTTAGGATAAAATATAACCTGTGTTTTGATATGGTAACGTGGATTCCAGTCTTTTTATTTTTAGTTTGCCTACACATGGACGCCGTTTAGTCGTTCATGGTCGTTATAAGACTCGTAAATGTTCATGTGCGGATGCAGAATTCACAGTGTTGGAGTTGGACGACTTCGTCTTTTAAAGTCGACCGTTATGTGGTTAAAGTCAAGTCAAGCCTAAACCAAGATGGTAAACGGGTAAATGTTACACTCACAAAGCATATTAGCATGTTAGCCCGTTAGCATTATCGATGTAAGTGTGTTAGCATTGGACTTCAATCATCAACGAGGGAAATTGCTCGGTCACACACAGTAGCTTAGTTGCAGATAAAAAACACTTTTCAGAACCGCAAATAAAAAGCAAGATGAAATAAAATAGTCTATAAGAAATAAATGTAAAGAAATAGAGTCATAAGTAAATATATATTATATACATATGAAGGGTTAATTGGTGTACAGCTGGATGGAGTTTGGTATGAATGACGTCCTGCAGCGTTCACTGTGGGACCGAAGCTAAATCTGTCCGTTATAGTCTAGGGTAGTGGATGAGATAGATTGTCCATGATGGAGAGAAGTTTGCCCAGTGTCCTCCTGTCCCTCACTGAGACAAACGTCTCCAACTCACTGCCAATAACATGACCAGACTCAATTAGTCGATCCTACTTATGTCCTGCTGCTCCAACACACTGAAAGACCTGAGCTTCCCCAGTAAATAGAGTCTACTTAGGTCCTTCTTGTCCACAGCATCACTGTTGTCCTTCCAGTCCAGTCTGCTGTTCATGTGGACTTTCAGGTACTTATAGTGGTCCACTGCTACCACCTCCAGGCCCTGGATGGTGATGGACCAGATGGTGGTGTCCTCTTCCCCCTGAAGCCAGTAACCAGCTCCTTGGTCCACATTCAAGAGAAGGTGGTTTGTCTCCTGTCAGTCTCCAATCAGTGTCGTATACTCCACTTCCTGTCCATCTCTAATACACCCAACCACTGCAGAGTCATCAGAGAATTCCTGCAGGTGTCAGGACCCAGAGCTGGACTGGAAATAAGAGGTGTAAAGAGTGAACAGAAAATGAGACAGGACAGTCTTCTGTGGCAATAGCATTGGACACACAAGGGCTCCCAGGTACATGCGCCTCCAGGTACCTCCAGGCGCTGGATGGTGGTGGGCTCCACTGGTGTCCTCTTCCTCCTGGAGCATACGGACGCTGGTGTTTAGCTCAAAGCAACGGTTCACAGGCTCATTCAGCTGATTGCAAGGTCGTAGAAGACAAGTCAGCGAGTGGAGAAAAAGAAAGATCCCAAATCAGAAGCAGGAATCCCTAGAAGAAGCAGGAGGTGATCATGGAGGTATGAAGGTACTCATGGGTGAAGCACATGCAAGCACAGACAATGCAAAGCTGTTAAACACAGAGCACACAGAGTCTGGAAACTCCCTGTACGACACCACAAGAGGTTTTCCTTTTCAAAGATGCTGACCATCCAATTTTAAGACGTTCGCAACACTTAAAAGTGCACAAATCTCATTTCAGTGCCAAGTCTCACTCCTGCAAATGTGGCGTGATTGCAGCACGCCGTGTTTCTATAGACAGGAAGAAGAAGTCGACACTCAGACGTTAATATTTAACCACAAGGCGTCCCAGCGTCGCAGAGTGCTTAAGTGTTTAACACGTAAACTGTCTGAAGTGGAGGGCATGTTTTTGAGGACAAAGAGGTTTATCATCAGTAAATATGACATGCACATCACCTACATGCAGGTTCTCTTAACTCACGGGTGTCAAACATAGGGCCTGTGGGCCAAAAGTGGCCCATCAGGGGGTCAAATCTGGCCCCAAATCTGCACAGTGTGAAAATGACATGAGTAAGAAAAGTGGACAGAAGACAACACTGAGTCCTGGGAGCAGACAGCAATGTGCAACTTATTTTTCTTGAGAAATGTCTTAAGTTTTTTATTAAATGTAAACATTCTCATAATTTACTTGTTCTTCTTTGCACTAAAACAAATAGATTTGTCGTTAACTTACAGATTATTATGCAAACTGGGCTGCATGTGGCCCCCTGAGCTAAAATGAGTGTCTTAACTGGAGCGAGGCCATCTTCATGCATCCGCACAGTAAAAAAAGAAAAGAAAAAGTCTCTTTGCCTTTTCAGTCACCAAACGGTTCTTTCCCCTCTCCGTCTGTTGTCTTCTCTGAGTCAGCAAACAAACTGATTTTTATCTTTCAGATGCAAGATGACCTGCCTCATCTTGCGAGGCCGACTCTCACGCACTCCACTGACAGCGTTAAGAGAAAACGAAGACAAACGCCGTCCTACTTATAGAAGTATAGCACCCCATCAAACCCTCGACATCACACGTGAAACGTTTGTTAAATCTGTAAACTACGACGCTGAGAACTAGCTGCTCCTCTGTTATGTGCAAAATACAAAATCGGCAGATCCTGCTGATTACTGAGAACTATCTTCAAGGAGTAGCAGCTTCCAATCTGACCTACTGGTTAATCAGCTGTGACAAACTTGCGACCACAGTTTCACATTTTAACTAATTCAGCGATCAACCACCAGACAAAAACGAGCGTATACTGTATGTTAAAGATAGGAGCAAATACATCATGCATGTCTTGAGCATTTTCCCCGGGGATTTAAACAACTTAAATGACTATTTAAGTGGCAAAAAAGTGTGAATGATTGAAGGTACTGACCACAGTTTAGACAAGTGATGTAAAACAAAATAAAAACAAAACAAAAAGACAGACTTTATCACCATTTTTGGCGGTCGGTGAATATTTTCTCAGGCGTTTTGTGTGAATGTTCACACTCATAACCTGAAAGCCGTGGCTGCAGCTCTCCACAGACCCCCGTGCTAACGTGAAGTGCTTTCATCAAATCTAAAAATAAACATAACGACTTAGTAAGCAGAACGTCTTTTCCACAAGAGTCACGACGGCTGCCAAGATTTGTGATTGGACTGTGTTTATCTGGGCTTCAAATCAAGCCAGAGATCTCCGCTGTGTGTCAACCTGCCATCTCTAAAATGTCATCTCCCCTTCTTGTGTGTCTAACGACGTCATGAAAACCCTCCGACACGCAGTAATTGTGTTAACTTTTTCCATTTCCTGTTCAGCTGCTCCTTCCTGCTGATACTCCTCAGAGAACAAGGTGCAATCTTTCCACTGCAGACAGATGAAGGTGTAATGCCGTCAGACTGAAATGAGGAGTGAAAGTTTACTTTTCGTTTTAGTGCCTTAGCTTTCCTCCAATTATCCAAATACGGCATTCAAATCAGCTTTGTTTTTCTCCATGTATACATCCACACACGTTTAGGAGCTCGGCTGAAAATAGAGAGGACACGAACCGTGAACTTACAGCGTCTGAACTATGTCTTATGCCACTTAAATACGGCAGGATTTGATGAATAAACACAGTGACTGCGTGCACTCACGGGGCCATGACCTCCAATAAAAGAGGTTTCGTCTGCTGAAGCGTGAAACCATGTGTGATGATGCATGGTATGGCACGATGTCTGTGCTGCTTGCTGGTGGAAGTAGGAGATGTTCAGACTCGCCACATCAGTTAGGATGTTATAGGGTAGTTTTTTTTTATTTTGTATATAAGTCACTATGCATTGTCTTAGCTGTGCAGTTTTGGGAAACACGTTTTCAGACGTTCAGGCCGTACCTGCAGCCTGTAAGAGGTGGTGTAGAGGTGGTTCAGGCCTATAAGTACCTGTGTCTACATCTGGATAACAAACTGGACTGGTCGGCTAACGTAGACTCAGCATGCAAAAAAGGTCAGAGCCGTCTCTATTTCCTCAGGAGGCTAAGGTCGTTTAATCTTTTACGCTGTGGTGTGCTGGGGAGGCAGCACTAAGAAGAAGGAGAGAGGGAGGCCTGAGCTGGAGTCCCTGACATCAGAGGCAGACGCAAGGACCTTGAACAACAAACTATGTTCACCACCCTCTACAGGACACCAGGCAGAGAAGTTTGCTGAGTGACAGGTTGAGGAGATTATTTGTCCCTCAGGACATACGACGAAGAACCAACTGGACTGTCGTCCTTGCTTAAATGTCTTTCTTATGTTTCTAAAAAATCTGTTTTTCACTGAATTTCCCTCAGGATAAATACTTACTAATTCTATCTGTCAGTCGAGGTTAATTGTGGCTTTATGCAAAAAATTTTTTGCAGTAAATCACCTAATACAACAATCTTCCCAGTGAACGTTATTATAAGTCAGCAAAACCTATGACAGAGTGTTCCTTGGCCACTGCACGTTCTTATGGCTGTGGTAAATGCAAGAATAAGATAATTTGCAGGTATTATTTGATATAGCTTCAAAGATTACCCACCGATAAGTCACAAACTTGCAACTGCAACTTAATTTTAGGTCACAGCGTAGCTAAATCAACAAGCACCCTCCCTACAGAACAGGTATATGCTGTATGTTAAAAATTTGAGTCTTCCCAGGCAATTTAAACAACTTGAGCAGCCAAATTTTCACTCGAAGGCCAATTCTTGTATTTCTTAGTCATCAGCAGCCTTATTTGTGATCATTTTAGTGGCTAAGGAATGAAAGAACGTGGTATTTATTGGCCATAGTTTAGACAATCAGTGCAAAACTCATAAATGAGAACCAAAAAGACAGATAATACCATCTTTATATACAGTCTATGCATTATTTATGGTGGCTAGTGAATATTACACTTGTCCGCGTGCTTCGAGCGCCACTTGTCGTCTGTTGCCGGTAGAGACGTCATGCCGCCTTCAAAATAAGTGCACTGAATTTGTAAGTTTCCGCTTTTAACTATTAGTGAATTATTAGAAAATACCGAGTTGGTGTATTTTGTCTTATTTTGCGCTGTTATATTATATGTAGGGAATGTGTCTTATTCTGTGGTTAATTTCCCGCATGTAATAAATTGATCGTTTTGGTTGGGGCACATTTATTCTGAAGGTCTCTGACCGGAAGTTGTAGCGTTTTCGCCGCTGGGCTCGCGGAACAGAACAGGAGCGCGCGTAAGGGACGTTGAGCGAGAAGAAGAAGAATAAGCGATAAAGTAGTTAAAGTTAGCATTTCCGTCTGTTTTGAGTTTAAAGTGTTATTTTTTTTAATAGCATTCAACTTAATCCAATTGGGTAACATCCCCATCTTAGTTAGAGCTGTAATTTGCTAACACGTGTGTTTTTGTTTTTAATTCATAGCGTATAAGAAAGCTAACGTTAGCCGGGTAACCGAGCTTAAGCTAATTTACTCTCAAAGCTAATTTACTCAAACTTCGACGCTTGGAGCAACTTCGCGCTGAAAGATAAAAAAAAATAATAATTTGCCATTTTGTTCTCATGAGTGGACGAGATAACAAAAGTGTGTTGTAGTGTTGCTGGAAATGTCATCGCCTCCGTGTAGTCGCAGGAGTCATGAAGAGTCAACAAACATATCCGAGAGCGACTCAGAGGACGAGGTAACATAATGTTTTCTCACAATTAAGCCGTCTTTCTTCCGCTTTACTGTTTGCACAACTTATGCCTTGTCCATGCTGACAACTCACCACCGTGCACGCTGTTTACGAGCTCAGTGAACTGACTTCCTGCAACACAATTATATGCTAATAAGTAGCTACCACAGTGTCCACTGTTGAGTTGTAGTGCTGCACACATTTTCAGACTTGTTTGTCTCAGGGTTTGCTGCAAGAAATATTTCTATGCAGGCCCCATTTTTATATGCACTGCCTGGCCAGAACTAAAGTCACCACCTGGATTTAACTAAGCAAACAGGTAGGAGCCTCCTATTGGATAATGACTGCATGGGTGATTATCTTTCAGCTGATAACAAGTTATTTAACCCCAACTGATGCAATGAGGAGCCTCTCACTTCTTAAACAACCATGTCTAAAGACACATCTGCTAGTCTGTTTGAGAAGGGTCAAATCATTGGCATGCATCAAGCAGAGAAAACCACTAATCAGTGAGGCTAACTGGAAATAAAGGCTTCAGTTTGCTAGGGAGCATAAAGATTGGACTCTGGAGCAATGGAAGAAGGTCAAGTGGTCTGATGAGTCCAGATTTCCCCTGTTCCAGAGTGATGGGGGCATCAGGGTAAGAAGAGAGGCAGATGAAGTGATGCAGCCATCATGCCTAGTGTCTACTGTACAAGCCTGTGCTATGGGGCAGTGCTATGATCTGGGTCTAGGTTCATTAGCTGACTACCTGAATATACTGAATGAGCAGCTTATTCCATCAATGGATCATATTCCAAGATGACAATGTCAGGATTCATGGGGCTCAGATTGTCAAAGAGTGGTTCAGGGAGCATGAGATGGATTGTTCCACCACAGAGTCCAGACCTTAACCCCATTGAGAATCTTTGGGATGAGCTGGAGAAGCTTTGAGCAGTGGTCAGACTCTCCATCATCAGTACAAGACCTTGGTGAAAAATGAATCTGTTTTCTTTTATTTCTCTTCCCACAGACCATGCTCCCCCTCAATCAGTTCTACCCGTACATTCGCTGTTCTCTTTGCTGCGGTTTCCTCATCGATGCCACCACCATCACAGAGTGCCTTCACACATGTGAGTTAACAACCGAGATGTCATTTTTATTATGATAAACTATCACGGGGCGCTTCAATAATGTGGATGCAAAAAAAAAAGGAATACCTGTTGTTAGAGAGGTCTCTAATTTGTTTACACGTTCTTGTTCTTTGTCGTTTCTTAGTTTGCAAAAGCTGCATCGTGAAGCACTTTTTCTACAGCAACAGGTGTCCCACATGCAGCATCGTGGTCCACCAGACACAACCTCTTTACAACATCAGGTGGGTGCAGTTAAGCTTCACCTTTTGTATCTGCTGAATGAAAAGTGTTGCTGTGTGTGAAGCTTTTGTTTTTTCCTTTCCTTACAGGCCTGACCGTCAGCTGCAGGATGTGGTTTACAAAATGGTTCCCTACCTGGAGGAGCGTAAGTACAGACACATGCACACGTATTACATATAATATACACGCATAGATGTATTTAATGTCATTTGATGATCGCTTTTTATCCCACAACAGTTGAAAGAGAACAAATTTGCAACTTCTACAAAGAGAGAGGGCTGGAGGTGCCAAAACCAGGTAAAATATATTGTTTTAATAACAGTTTAATTGCTTGTTGGCGTATTTAAACCTGCTGTTAACAGTTATTTTTCATAATCATTTCATTTTCTGATTATTGTCTTTGTTTTGTTCCTCTCTCTCGTTTTATGCAGTGACTGCTTCTCCTCAGTGTCCTGTTGCGATGAAGAAGCAGAGGAAGGAAAACATTCCTCAGTCTGTGTTCACCATTCCTCCTGAGCTGAACGTGTCTCTACTCCTGGAGTTTGTTGGGTGAGGATTTGTACGGTCATGACTGAATAACGTCAGTGGCCGGACAAGCACAGAAAATCCTCCCTCCTTTGACTGACTAGCTGCCGTGTAGTGTTTTAATAGCGTAGAGATATTTTTTACAGTCTTAGGGCTCAAGTTTACTGTTTGTTTATTAAAAAATGAAAAGAAAGGAGAGGAGGTGTACGTGAAGGTTAATTGGTGCTATCTTTGTATTTAGCAATGATATGTCCTGCATTTTTGTTGTTGTCTTGTGTTGGTGGGAATCATCTTAAAAATATGAGCACAGAACATCTTTCTTGTGCTCTAAGGAAAAAGTTTGAAGCCGTTCTTTAAGTTGCAATTACATAAATAATCCAGCAGGTGGCGCTCTTGTCTTACGTTGCTTGTTTAGTGCTGTAAAGTTGTACTAATGTTGAATCTTTTCTTTGTTTTCAGGGCTGAGGAAGGTATCAACAACTATAAGGTAAAGGCGTAAATGCATCTAATACCTAGATTGTTGCTGTATCTTGTATCTTGAGGGAAGTTGTTGGACACTGAGCGGATTCATTTGTCCTACAAATCAAGGACATGTTGGATATTATTTCAGATAGATAGTTCTCACAGTATTGCTTTACTTTTCTGCAACTGTGTTGTTCAAAATAATAAAATCTATGGGTAAAAACGCTTATATAGCTTCTGATAATGATTGATCTTCTGGCGTAGTACTCTGAGCTGTGAGCCTTTACTGTAACCGCTGAATGTGTCTTCAGAGAAACACAGTTGTTTTCATTCCAGGTGTGCTGATATATCTGGTTTTACTTTGCGTTCCCTTTTAGTTTACACAGAGTTTAAACCTTGACCTCCTTGTCCCCGTTTAGCCACTGGAGAGGCGCTACGTCCGTGTGTCGGGTGAGGCCACCATTCGTCACGTGGAGCTGTTCATCAGGAGGAAGATGGAGCTGAGCTCCGCCTGCCAGGTGAGTTCTGCTGCCAGAGTCGCAGCTAAAGAGTTCACAAAGTGACGTGATGGCGGCCTTGATCCCATTCTTCTCGTTTGGGACGGTCTTAGAAAGCAGGGCAGCACAGGAAGTTGGTATTACAGTGGTGTAAGTTGGAGAGCTGGTGCCTTTTATGTATTAGGGAGACATTAGGGCTAACGGTGTTACCGCCTGCAGTCAGGACACACACGCGTTATCTAACCGGTTAACTTGATAATACACATTAACTGTTTATCCTCTGGGTCCGGGTCGTCCCAAAACCTTTTGTCCAAACTGTTGGGTCCAGGTCTGGACTTTGCACACTCCATTTCTTTTGTCACATAACTTTTCATTTGTTTAAGATACCTTCCAGGTAAAGACATCATCTCTCATCCTAGAGCTAGACTCTCCTTAAGAGCGACTTTAATCTGATTCTAATTAAACGATTAATGCCGTGGCACGTCTCAGAGCATGATTACAAATATTAGTCCTCTAATTAGAAGTGCCCCACTGTCCTGAAAATAAATGTTGAGTAAGTGTGACCGGTCAGTCGGTGTCGGGGTGTATTTTATATTTAGTCACACGTGGAGGAGGATTAGCAGCTTACAGTGATTTCCTGGCTTCCTGGCTGCACCGCTCTGACCTGAATGAGCAGAGCTGGAGGTCACTGTCCATTAAACCAGAGCTCCTATCACTCTTATCCTTATATATTAGCTATTACAACACGTTAAAATCATTGGAAATGTCTCCAAATCACTTGACACCTAACATGTGTTCAGTATTTACAGTATTTCCTCTTATCTTCCTTGTATTCTCATAGATCATGTGTGTGTAGTGTGGAGAGGGTAGCTCATACCTTGACTCCTGAGTCCTCTACTCCAGAGATGTTCTGGTTCTGCTGTGTGTCCCTTGATGATTATGTTGCTGTTCTCTTCTTGTCTGTACCCGGCTGGCCTCAAACAGATGGGTTCCTCCACATGAGCTGGGTTCTGCTCAAGGTTTCTTCCTGTTAAAAGAGAGTTTTTCCTTCAGGCTTGCTCTCTATCTGTCTGTCCATTCACCTGGGGTCCCAGAGACCCCAAAGGTAGCACGAGGGATAAATAATATTTAATCCAGCGCCATAAGAGTGTTCAGTGTTTGTCAGTTCGGTGCAGCCTTAAATAAAGTTGGTACTCGAGATGTGCGATATTTTATCCCGAGATAAAAACGATAAATTCCCGTTGATGACGTATATATGTGTGCGACACACTCGCAGCCCAACACGTGTGGAATATTAACAAATTGACAACGGTGGAAAGCAGATACACCGGAGAACGAGGAGCTCGTTCCTAAACGAGGCTCCACCTACATTATCTTCAACTGGTTTGGTTTTAAAAGTCTGATGCGGAGCAGCAATTTACAACATGCAAGGTTTGCAAACAAATAGTGATACAAAGGACAGTAACGCCACTAAAACACAGCTCAAACCAGAATATGAAGAAAATACACAAGAAGCAGCGTCGACTTCATCCAAAGCCTCCGGTAAAAAACAAATAAACAAAAAAACTCTAAAATAGTGTTTATTTATCGTAATTTTTATCGTTACCGTGATAAATAGGAGAAATCTCTTGGTTGGATTGAATAATAATTAACTACCGCCTCAACAAACATCCACATTTCATCTTTTTACATTTTTCTGACGCTAACCAACGAATGTTTTAAAGCTACAGTGACTTGGTTTTGCTTCATGGCAGAGCTAAAACATCCAGCTCCAAAGGATCGGTCTTGGCTGAAGCTCGATGCTTCTCCAATCATTTTAAAAACATCGTTATCAACCCTGATACCTCTCAGCTCTTCCCTACTTGTGTGTCTCCTTAGTGCTTCCGTCTGATAGAACCTGCAGAGCTGCAGTGATCTGAATCTGTTTGTTTGTCGTCGTGCAGGTGGATGTCGTTTGTGGAGATCACCTCCTGGATCACTATCAGTCCCTCAAAGACATCCAGAACAATATGGGTGAAGATGCTCTACAGGTAGGAGCCACCACGACAAACTATTTTAACTTTTGATTTATTGATAGAAGGCCTGTAACGATGCTTTTTGGCCCGTTTCGCCTCCTCTTTACTCCAACAGGACGGTCTGTTGGTGTTACACTTCGGCCTGGTCCTGCCCTCCTGAACGGAACTCTGGGAATATTTATCAGACTCATAATGTGAAGTTTCTACGTTTGGCATTAAAGCTACTAACTGCTGCATAACTATCGTAGAGGTGTTGTTAGACCGGTTTAGACGTCTAAACTCTGCCGATATCGATGCATTAAGATGACTCACTTATATTTAATTGTAATCTACTAAAGCACCAAAATGAAGTTACTTGATTCTACCCGAGTGAAAATGGTTTTGATTAGAATGTGACTGCTGCTGTAGCTGGAACTGGAATGAACTGCTGTCAGTTTTCTTACCTCTACAGAAAACAGGGACCTCTATCTCAGTCTTTTCTAAATGTTTTATTTTTATTATAAGGGCTTGAAATGATTAAAGGACCACCACTACCAAAGGTTTATTTTTTTTTTGTATGTACTTCAGTCAGTCTGTGTTTAATTATAATTCACATCTCATTTAATTCATTGACGCGTTGATGAGTTGTCAGCGACGCTTTGGGGTTTGGATAAAGACTTTTTCTACTTGCTTTTGTCAGTTTAATTAATAAAAGACTTGCACAATTAAATGTTTCCTAATTCATCCAATTTTAGAAACGTTTCAATGAGACACATGAGGTTTTATATGGTGAAATAATATGAATGAAAAGGTGTTAAAATAAAGGGGTTAAATGGCACCATTGTCCATGTATTTAGACCTATCAGCCACAACATTATGACCACCAACAGGAGAAGTAAATGGCATCGACCATCTTGTGACGATTCAGTGTTCTGCTGGGAAACTTTTGGACCTTGCATTCATTCATTCATTCATTGGTGTGGATGTTACTTAGACATGTAGCACCCACCTAGACCAGACCAGGCACCCCCACCCCATAGCAATGACACTCCTTGATGGCAGCAGCCATCCCCAGCAGGATGCAGCCACAAAAACACTTTAGGAAGAAGAACAGCACAAGGTGTTGACCTGGCCTCAAAATCCAGTAGATCCCAAACTGATCAAGTATCTGTGGGATGATCCACAGAGGCCCCTCCCCTCAAAGACCCCCCCACTAACACAATTATGTTGCCAGACACCACAGGACACCCTCAGAAGACCCATGTCCATTCTCTGATGAGTCACAATTGTTTTGGATGCACAAATGAGACCTACACAGTATTAGGATCTCAATATTCATAATGTTACGCCTGACCGGTGTAGCTGATAGCATCATAGAAGTTGGGGTTTTCCTACTTCCTGCCACTTGAACATGATTAAATGTCTAATATCTGTGTCGTAAGGGGCAAAGGGGTTAAATGACTCAAATGGCTCATATGAAAAACACAGACACGGCTTCTCACGTCATTTTATTTACTTCATCTTCCAGTGCAACAAGAACAAGTGGTTGTCTGCGCTTTAACAGTTGAGCTAAATGAACAACTAGATGCTGTTTGACATATTTAAAGTGTATATGATAACGAACAAAGCTGGGACTCTCTGTGTCAACAACCTTCACCTGTCACACAGGTTTCAGTGTAATCAGCATCACATCAAATAGTTGTGGAGATGAGCAGAACATCTAAACATTCAGCTAGATTCCTCTGTTTAACGTTGGAGACGTATGTGACTATTGACACTCACAAACCTTTGATTTCACTTCAAGAAAATCAAATCTGGGACCAACGATAATCCAAATCCTGACACCTCTGCCTGTAATAGGCCCTTTTTTAATGTCGCTACGTGCAATATCACATTACAAATACACAGCTCGACTATGAAAATAAATATCCCCTGCCGGTCTTCAGTTGTTGGAGTTGATGTCTGCCTCGTCTTTGTCCTCACTCGTCTCCTTGAAGCTCTCCTTCGTGGCTCCCTCTTTCTCCTTGGGGCTGCTCTTGGAGTAGCCGGTGGGGGCTTTAGCCATTTGGTAGCCGTAGCTGGAAACGCCGAACGACATCCCCGAGTTAAAGTGGGTCTCCTCTCCTTCCAGGAGCTTCCTGATGGGAGGGAAGGGGAGGGGTGAGGGAGTCAGTTAAAGGATTATTACCTTATACTGGACACGAGGAGCTATTAAAAGTATTTTTCTTTATACTGTATTTAACGGGTCAAACCTGTAAGCAGCTATCTCTATGTCCAAGGCCATCTTGACGTTGAGCAGGTCCTGATACTCCCTCAGGTGCTGAGCCATCTCGCCCTTCAGGTTCCTCAGCTCAGTGTCCAGGTGGCCGATAGTCTCCTGTTAACGGGGTAAATAAGACAATTAGAGAGGTCTCCTGAAGTTTATTGTCCTGCTGCGGTTCTCTATTGTCCTTCCAAAGTTTATAAACGGGAACCAGCAACCTCTGCGAGGCCCGAAGTGAAAGCCAGGTGGCCTTGGTGCATCCGATTGATCGGGTCAAAGGTTAAGCTAATTCACTCACGCAGCGTCTGTTCTCGTTGGCACGCTGAAGGTCACTGACTTCACGCTGAACCTGAAATAGACCTTTATTGTAATCTCAGAGAGAGAGTCGGGATGTTTTTTTGGATCAGCCATTCTTACAGGAAGGATTTCTTTATTCCTAATTGTTAACATGACGCCTCTTTACTCCACTTCATGTGTGGAATGTCTTGATAATGCTTTAATGCATAGAACACATGGTGGAAAGTTTCTGGTTGTCAAAGAACCGTTAGAGAACCGTTGCCCCTGCAGAGAAGATACCACCCAGATTAGGCTAAACAACTTCCTTCAAATTGCATAATTTGGGATATAATTGGGTTCTCCTGCTGGTTAGATTGGGATCAGAGGTTCTGTCCGAATATAATAACCTTTTTTTAACGTTTCTGGACACATACCGCACCTTGGTATGACTCAGAACCTTCACAGACATGGCAACAAGAACATAAAAAGCTCAATAACTGATATTTCTAGATATATTAAGGACTAAAAATGTTTTGTTTTGTCATCTTCTCTTCCAAGTAAGGCCTGTACTCCAAAGTAGGGGTATGGCCAAAACCAGAACATAATGCGACACCGAGACCCAGAACTAATAAGTAGATGGCAGAAATCTGCAGAAATTGTGTTTATTTTTTGGTTTTCTTTGCACTAAAACAAAGGGAATAACCTGGAGTTGTCGTTATTTAGTAGGTTTGTTAAATTTTACGTTACTGGTCCGAGCCCCTTGGCTACCAAATTGGGCTGCATGTGGCCCCAAAGCGTTCACATCTGGAGTTTAAATCTTGAGTACTACTCTGCCGTTATTTAAATCCAAGCTGGTATTGTAAAGGATGTTCTACCGGTAGAGACGATTGGACACAAGATTCCTTGGCGTAAAAGTTTGGGACACCGTGCTGTGTCTGGTTACCTAACAGCTTTACTCAAGCCGTGACTCGGCGATGAACTTGAGCCCGAGATCCAGTCGCTTCCAATCCTATTATTCTGCAGAAGTGCAGACAGTAATGACGTCTACTCTGGGCCGAGCCAGCGGCAGGTGAAGCAGCCCCATGCTGTGATCATTTAGCGTTACCCAGAAAGCGTGAGTAACCCTAAGCCCCTTTGTTTCCAGTGACTTTATCAAGAGAATTTAAACATGTGTGTATTGGTGTAATTCTGTCCTGCTAAACTCCCTATGACTGCTTGCCTGCATGGCTGTGACTTCAACGTTGTGTGCCTCCTCCATCTCTGCGATCTGCCTCTCCAGAGACTCGTTGGTTCCCCTCATGGTCTCTATCTCGATGGTCTTCGACTGCAGCTGCCTCCTGAACTCGTTGATCTCCTCCCTGCTGGCCCTCACGGCCTCGTTGTTCCTGGTGGCCTGCTCGCTGAGGCTGGCGAACTTGCCCTTGTACCACTCCTCGGCCGACTGCAGGTTCTTGGAGGCGATGGACTCGTACTGGTTGCGGATCTCCTTCAGGGCCGAGGTGAGGTCCGGTTTGGCGAGCTCAAACTCCACGGCGCCCTGCTGCGCCTCCATCATGCTGGTCAGCTCCTGGATCTCCTCTTCGTGCACCTTCTTCAGGAAGGCGATTTCGTCCATCAGCGACTCCAAGCGGCGCTCCAGGTCCAGACGGACGGCCGTGGCGTCGTCCACGTCCTTCCTGAAGGACCTCAGGGTCTGCTCGGCCTCCTCCCGTGCCCTAACCTCTTCATCGTACTTTGCACTGAGCTTCTGAAATGAGACATTATAAGGAGAAGTTGTAAGAGGTGATAAGTGAGGACAAAAGATGGTGGTCAGCGCAATGGAGGAAATTTGTCTTACCTGCAGCTCGTCCTCCATGTTGTTCCTCTCGATCAGGATGCAGTCCTTCTCCCTGCTCAGCTCCTCCAGCTTTGAGCGCAGACCCCTCAGCTCCTGCTGATAAAGATGAGCAACGCGGGACGGCTCGGTCTGCTTCTGCCGCAGGGTCACCAGCTCCGTCTCCAGCACTTTGTTCTGCTGCTCCAGGTGCCTGACTTTATCGATGAACATGGCGAATCGGTCATTCAAACCCTACGTGGCAGGACGAACGCTTGTTTATCATCAAACAAATAATAAAAAAAACAATGAACACAGGACATGTTGATTCATTAAACCCTAAATCATCTCTAGAAGCTGCAGAAGATGCCTCCTAAAAACATCCTAATATTGTGTAGGTCTCCCTTGTGGTGACTCATTAGGGAATGGACATGGGCCTTCTGAGGGTGTCCTGTGGTGTCTGGGGCACACAATGTTGTTAGTAGGGGACCTTTGAGGGGAGGGGCCTCTGTGGATCAGTTTGGGATCTAGTGAATGTGGAGGCCAGGTCAACACCTTGAGATGTTCTTCTTCCTAAACTGTTTTTGTGGCTGCATCCTGCTGGGGATGGCTGCTGCCATCAAGGAGTGTCATTGCTATGGGGTGGGGGTGCCTGGTCTGGTCTAGGTGGGTGCTACATGTCTAAGTAACATCCACACCAATGAATGAAGCCAGGTCCAGACGTTTCCCAGCAGAACACTGAACTGTCACAAGATGGTCAATGCGATTCACTTCTCCTGTCAGTGGTTTTAATGTTGTGGTTGATCAGTATATAAACACCACACTGACATATCCCCATCTCAAACGACATGACCGTTGTGTTAGCCAATAGTTATATGTACATCCAGAAACTCCCAAGAGAAACATCTTGGACTTGAGCCACTAAATCCTTCACGGTCTTATAGCTGCAAACAAGGTCTAACATTACAAGCGGTCATTTGACTAAATCTCTTTGATAAATGAACCTTTGAATAAGAGGATGCAGCTTTACAAAAAAAACTTAAATGAGAGTCTGATCTTTGGGAGCTTACCCTTTGGTAATTAAACATCGTATTTCACTGATTACACTCTCCAGGCAAATTGGTATTCACAATACATTAGGTATCAGGATGTCTACTCATTTAGTGTTAGAGAGGATGTTTGCCCTGAATGGAGATCCAATGGAAGTTGAATTTTCCAATAATATAAATAAAATTCCTCTATTTGTGGTGATTTAAAATAATTTCTGGATGAGTTTGTGGCTTTTTGTGTTGGTCTGACATATGTTTATGCTCAGTTTAATGTAGTTTAAATGCACAGTCTTGTGTTAAATGTTGGTATAATGGTGCAGTTCAGCCACGGGAACTTTGAACACAATGAGATTTTCCGGTGTTTGTGTAGAACATCCTTATCTATTGATTATCTATATGATTTACTTCACGGTCAAATTATACAAATTAAATAACAAACAACACCAATAAATAAAATCAAAAATCAAACGTATCAACTTAAAATACAGAATTACTGTACGTAATCTGAGAAAAATGGTAAAAAGAAGAAAGAGGAATTTTGACTTACGTTCATTTAAGTGAAATTTTCCAATAATATGAATAAAATTCTTCTCTTCGTGGTCGTTTTGAATTGTTTTTGGAAACATCTTTGGCTTTTTGTGTTGGTTAGCCATCTATTTACACTAAGTTTGATGTAGTTTGTGCATTTTTCTAAGAATTTGACTTGAATTACTTCCTACAGCCACGTCTAACTGATGCTAGGAGCCTCCTCCTGAACTTTGTGGCCCTTATATTAGTATGAGCAACACTCTGCTGCTGTAGGAACACCTGATAACACCTGATAACCACCTCTAATGGGCGTAATATTCTGTTTCCTACTTTCTTGTAATCACTCCATACCTGCAGCTGCTCCTTCTCGTTGGTTCTGATCACTTTGAACTCATTGTTGACCACGGAGGTCTGGGTCAGGTCGAGGGAGCCCGAGGGCACCCCGGAGAAGGAGATGGAGGACCGTCCCATCCGCTTGTACATGCTCAGGCCGGACGCGCTGCTGCGGGACACGGGCATGGGCCTGAGCCCCGTGGAGCCCCGAGGAGAGGCGCTGCCCATGCGGCTGGAGGAGTCAGAGAACCGAGGCGAGCCCCCAAAAATCTTCCTGTAGGACGACGAGGTGTAGCGGTCTCCGTAGCTCATCTTTGCTGTGACTCAGAGATAAAACCTGAGGGACTTAAAGAGCTTTGCGGGAGATTAAGAGCCTGTAGGTGGGACGAACCATTTCACTGCCTGGGTGACATGCTAATGTGGTGTGAAGTGGAATTAGTTTGTGGAAACGGAGACTTTCCTTTTTGTTTAATTTCTATTTGAACTTATATGGAAAATATCAAAATATAAGACAGTTTAAGGAGCTTTTATTTTGAAATTCTACATCAGGAAAGCCTGGTATTTGCTGGGAGACATCCTGAGCTTGTGTTTTATCAGTGTGAAGTGGAATTAGTCTGTGGGAACAAGGAATTTTCCTTTAATTTCAATCTGAAATTGGAAAAAAAAGGAAAAATAGCCAAAATATATAAGACAATTTAAGGTTTTATTCTGAAATTTCACGTTCAAGACCACTGTTACATGCCACTTTGCTCCCATTGAGATACATTCAAAAGTCAATGATTAATGCTGAGCTCTGCTTCTTTTCTAATGTTTTTCAACAGTTTCTGTTACACAGAATAACATGTAAGAGTTGAATTTGTTCAATATATGTTTCTTTTTCTTTCTGTTTTATTTACTATCCTGTTTTCAAATGTCATGCTGGATGGTTTCTGACGGCGTGAACCAATAATGAAGCTACCATCGACATAAAAAGACAGCTGCAAGTGGGTTAATCTGATCCCAAGATCCTAAAGAAATCACAAGTTCTATCTGTGCAAGAGAAATCAGACAAAATGAGTATATGCCAAACAAGCTTTCCCTTGTGTTAATGACTTTTAAACCCAGGAGTTGATATTTTGTTGACTCCTTCTTAAAGGCACCGCATAACTCCACCACAAGAGGGTGTAGCAGGACAACATACTGATGTAGGACGAGAAGGCCTGGCTCAAAATCTCTGTTCCGGTTAATCCCAAAGGTGCTTGACGGGGTCAAGATCTTCCACACCAAACTCATGGAACCGTGTCTACGTAATAGTTTGTGCACTGAGGCACCATTTTGTTGGAATAGTAAAGGGGCTTCCCCCAAACTGTTGCCACAAACTTAGAAAGCTTAGCATTGTCCTAAATGTCTTAGACTAGTGAAGCTTTAGGATTACCCTTTACTGGAGATATGGGGTTGAGTCCAAACCCTGAAAAACAAACCCTGTTTTCTGGCACAATGCAGTCAGGCAGGTAGTGTTCTCGTGGGACCTGCCAAAGCCAGACTCGCCCATGTGACTGTCAGACAGAAGCGTGATTCATTTCTCCAAAGAATACGTTTCCACCACGCCACAATCCAGTTTCGATTAGTTTTTCAGCACTCCATACGATGCGTGGCGTCATGGACTTGATGATGTGAGGCTTGTGTGCAGCTGCCCGGACATGGAGAGACAGTCCATGAGTCTACCGCCGCATACTTTCCCAAGAATTCAAGAATGAAATAGGTGTGGCCAAATACTTCTGTCCGTGTAGTGTAGGTTTCAGGACCGGCCGCCCTCCTGAAAATAAACACACTTCTATCAGGGCCACATTTATTTATTTATTTTAGTTTTTTGCTAATTTGTTAATTATTTATTTAATGTAATTGTAGCTGAGGAGAAACGTGAGTTGTGTGTGGGAATTTGCTTTGAGGATGTTCTCGCTTTTGTTACATTGTGGGGACCAAGCTCTTGCAGATTACTTGTGTTGTGGGGACATTTTTTTTTCTGGGCTTTTTTTAAAAAAAGAAAAACCTTGTTAAGATCCTTGTTTTCGTCCATGTCGAACAGCATCTAACTCAGTGTAATGATTACTTCAAGTGGTAGTTGATTAATCTGGTTAGTGTCAACCCTTCCTCTCTAGTTCATGCTTAGTGTTTTGTTCTGATTAGGATTTAATTTTGGAACGTGTTTCAACCCATACAGAGAAAGAAATAGCTCTACACGTAACTGGACAGTCATACAACCAGGCAGAGCCATTATATGACTATGTTGCTCTTCTGTCTATCGCCACGTAAAGCAAATGATTTGATTCGTCTGGCTTTTGGTTGGAGCATAATCAGTTCTCAAAAGAATGACTCCAGACAACCTTTGCACCACAAAAAAGATAAATAAATAAACAAGATATAATAAATGTGAGGAAGTTGGGAAGTTTCCAGGCTACTTTTATAATACTTTTCTTAAGGGTCATTATTGCAAACAACACAATAAATACAGTTTATGAAAAAAAGACATAAATTATGACATCCACTCTGTAGTTAAACAGGGGTGCAGATCAGATCTCAGGAAGTCAGAATTAATTTGTTAAACATTTTATTGTTCCATTGTTTCAGTCATTTCTTTTTAGATGTGAATCTAATCTGGGATCTGCACCCATGATAGTTACATATAAATATGTTGGTTTTGTTTTTAACTTTATGTCTTCAGCTAAAGGTCTACATTGTGTTAAGAGAAAACTGTGTTAAAAGATCAGCTGTTTCTACCAAAATACCAATTTTTTAAAGCCTCAAATGTGTTGAATGAATAATTTCTTGTGAAATAGCCTTATTTACATCCATCTTTACATCTACAGGAACATTTTTATCCTCCCCTAGCATCTTATCACCATATCCTGCTCGTGTCCAAAATACCACAAACTCAACTTATGTCACCCTGCAGCACTAGAAGACAACCTCTTCACACCCCATAATAACATATAAAATACATATAAGCCGCAATAACAGGAACGTTTTTTAGACTTTTATCAGCAGACAATTGAGCCTCCTTCCTCACCATCAGTTACCTTATGACCTATAAAACTGCATTATACTTCTCTAAACAAACCAAGAGGACAATATCTAGGCGAGAGGACACGCCTAAGCCATGTTTCCCTGTTTGGAGGAACTCTGGAAGAACTACATTCCTTATATAGATGTCATCAGCAATGTACTGTGTGTGCAAGTGAACCTATTTTATAAAGCCTGTGCCCTCAACTGCTGCTTAAATTTGCTGACTCTTAAAATAAAATCACGTTTTAAGAGATTCACTTCCATGATTGTGATTAAATAATTGCTTTCTATGAATAACAGACATGTTAAAATGGGAAATAAGATGTTCTCATAGGTGTGAAGAATGTTGCTTTGCTAGTTACTGAACTGACAAAATAAATAGCTTATTTATTTTTCCCACATCCGGTGACTGCAAGTTAAAAACCCTCCTTTTGTGCAAACTCTAAACGAGGTTAATATTACAACAGGTGGAATCTGACATTGTCTGTTTAAATATTAGCTTGAGACGTCTCAGGACACTTTGCAAAACCCAGAGACTGAGCGAGAGCTAAGGTCAACAAGAGAAAAGGGATAAAGAAAGAACATTGTAGTGGATATAGTGGTGATAGTATAATAATATGTAATTATTATGGTATTAATGTATTAAGCACGACGCATATTATGAATACAGGTAATGGATGATTTGTGTGGTATGCGTGCACACACGTAGACAAACAAAGAAACAAAATATATTAAAGATGTAAATTGACTTTAAGGGAACATGAAATAAGGAATAAAGACCATTGGAAACGTTGTGCATTGGTGAGACCAGTGGTTAGGGGAGATGACCAGTGTCAGTGATGTTCCAGTCCATCTCATGTGGAGGTAGCCAGGGGAAAACTGATTGGAGGAGGTTTGTCTCCTTTGTCCTTTAGTCTGACAGTATTTCACCTCATGACCTCCTCAGGCCCTGATCAGACATGGTTATTTCAGTGCATCCTGAAAGACTGGATCACAAGTAATCACCTGAAAACACATGCGTTCACACCTGACATCTCCATCTCCAATTGATTTTCAAGGTGCCAATATATCAGAACCGTGAAGCTGTTTGTTATGCGAGTTTGGGGACGTGATACACATTTTGAAACAAGAAAAATCTAAGCTCTAACTAGTTTTCTTGTTTCATCTATTAAAGAACGAAGGGATAAATTTACTCACCTGCCATTTTATTTTAATTTATTTTAATCATATTTATTTATTTATTTTAGAATGTAAAACCAAACTTAAGATAACAATAAAATTACACACGCCAATCACAGCTGTTGCGTTTGCCTTTACGTTTCTGTACGTGCACCAGGCGTAACGTCCTCCCCAGACGCAAGTCAAGCTTTACACAGCCTTGCGTAAAAGCAGGTGGATTATTTTTATTTATTTATTTAATAAATTATCACTCATATTTTTCTTTATGATGGTTTTCAGTTGATGTCAAGGGAATACTGCATATTTTTTTTTTAAAGCCAACTCCAACATCGATGCAGCCGCTTCCCAAAAAACCTGTGACCGGAAGTGATATTCATGATAACTAACTAATAAAAGCAGGACGTGGAGCTGAATAATTAAATAGTGTAAAATACTGTGTTGCAGTTTATGTTGAAATATTTGTCCGGAAGTTGTGTAATATGCAATAAATGACACGGGGCACGAGCTGACTCCTCTTTGCCACGTTTCACTAAATGACGTAATCCCTCCAATGGGGCTTGACAGTTCGCCGTAGCAGAGACGACACAGTCAGCGACAAGCAGAGGAAGAGGGACAGCTAGCTAGCCTCACATCTCTCTGTGTCTCTTGTTTATTCGTTTTACATCCGTGGAACGAGTTATAAGTCTGTTTTTTAAAAAAAAGATTAAGTAACTGGAAACGTGAAAACCACGTATCTTGGTGTTATTCCCGACTCGGCTAACCCTTTAGCTAATGTTAGCTTTTTCCTTGTTGGAGTTGCGGCCATTTTGGTTCTTTTGCTGAGAAACTGCTAGCCGGCCGTGTGTGTGTGTGTGTTTTTTTTTAGTGTGAGCAGTGTAAGCTAGCTACCGCTCTTGTTTTTTTCATATCTGCGGACCGAGGAAAGGAGACGTTTGACACTATACAACGAGGCAACCATGAATCCAGAATAGTAAGTGCCACATCTAACGTTTTCTGTCACATTTTGCTCGGCTAGCTTAAGGCTATGCGCTAACAAGTAAGTTAGCGTTCGCCAATAACTTGATATTAGCAGTTGGGCTAAGTTAGCAGTTAAGCTAACAGCTGACTGTAGCCTTGTGCCAACCTGTTTATGAAAAGCACTGAGAGCATTTTAGTGGATTTTTGGTGGTAAACGCTTAACGTTGTCATTTTTTATGGTCC
Source organism: Planiliza haematocheilus (assembly GCA_005024645.1). Lineage (NCBI taxonomy): Eukaryota > Metazoa > Chordata > Actinopteri > Mugiliformes > Mugilidae > Planiliza > Planiliza haematocheilus. Next base: position 46,802 of record SRSE01000677.1, on the reverse strand, counting down.
TTATTTACATTGCAGCCTGGGGTCGTAGCTTAATGACTGCGGTTTCGCTTCTCTTCGTTTATATTCGTTGAGATTCTTTCCTTGTGATTAATATAAAGGTTATATTTTTTCTAAAACATCATCACATTTAATCAAACAATTGACAATATTGTGATTAAAAAAACGACTTTAATCTGTGTGTGCGTCATTGTGACAGCTCACTCCTTTACTTGTCTTAACGCAAGCAAACAGGTAAGCTAGCAACAATCATCTTTGGTCCACTTCCAGGTAAAATATTATTTTTGCACTTTACGCAGTGTTGTTGATGTCTCATATATCAGTCATATGGTCTAGTAGTTGTTAAAGCAGCCCCTCAACAGCCCGGCAGTCATGTGTAGGTCACATGCCACTGAACAGGCCTCCGATTTCCCCATAGCAATGTTGAGTACACGGTTACTTAATGCTTTGTTTCTGGTTTTCCATTCATAAATGTGGACATGGGAGGAAATGTAGAGTTGTGCTATAGTAGATTTTTATAATTTCATAAGCCTTCAAACCGAAACAGCTAATAAAAGTAAAATCATATCTATCTATAGTTCAGTTATTTAGTCAGTAGTGTCAATACTAATAGTTGGTTTCTCTAATCCTCAGTTTTAAGTTTCATGTTGAACTGGTGATACAACTCCTTGATATGTGCTAGTTATTTCCAGAAACGGTCTACGATAGTCTTGGTCAATAATAGGAAGTGTCAAAATGAAAGGTCGGCAGATTTCCCCCACAAAGATTTTAAGATTTCACGGTTTCAAGGTTTTTGTTGTCAATCCAGGACATGAGGTAAATGAACGTGAATAGATCTACACACTGAGGTCAAGTCACAGAACGACAGAAAACACGAGGATAAATAATAAATCTAACAAGATCAATAAACTAATCAAACAATCTCAATGCAGGGATAAAAACAGCAGTGAATGTGAGGTATTAATGTGTGTAACTATGCAGATATTGCACATATATACAGATATCGTACATAAGAAGGCTCTTGCACCTGGAGCAAAGTTATTGTCATATTAGTGGCAGTGTTTGTGAGTCTAAGACTGCTGGTTCTGGACCTGAAGCTGTGCAGCCTTCATCCTGAGGGAAGTAGGGTAAACAGTCCATGAAGTGGGTGGTAATAAAGCGTTCCAGGATGCCAGCTTTTTGTGCAAGACTCTTAAAGTTTCACATATAATTCAGCCAAGGATCAAAAGAGTACTTTTTAGGAGGAATGTGAATCTTTTACTAATTTAAACTACTTGTCTTGAATCAGTGGCATATTTTGGATTTATTTGCTGAATACCTCAGGGATTAGATCACAGTCAGCGTAGTGTTGGTGATGTGGATGGAATCTGCAAGTTTGAGGTGAGAGAAAAACATGCTGTGTAGACAAAAGCTTGGGTGACTAGTCTGTTTTTTTCACAACTGTTGGACAAAATATAGGAACTGCCCTCTTCTGCCTAACTTCCTGGAGCGGTCTCTCCAGGACCAGTTTTCAGTCCCGGCTGACACCGTGTTTTTTATTTATTAATTTGTCGATGTGGGCGTGTTTTTTAACTTTAAACCTGTTTTTTTTTTGTTTGTTTGTTTTGTTTTTTTCTAAAGATATATAGATAATTAAGGGTGTGGCCTATTTGAGCGTATCATGGGACATTGTGCATTTGTGCAAACTCAAGTAAAACTGGATGGTAGATTAATCATTTTTGTGACACTGCTAATTGGATAAGAGCAGGTGTATTTCAAATCACGGTTAAAGCCAATATCATTCTGTATTATTTCAAGAAAACACCTTTCATAATTAGGCGCACTCTCTAAATCTTAACTTTTGTTCTTAATAGTAGAATTAGGTAAAAGTTTTGGTTATGTGTTGGTTAATCAGCTCCTTGTTTGTCGCCACCCTGCTCCACGTCTTGATTAGCCAGGAGCTGGGTGGAGTCAGACACCCTGAAGATGGCGACAGACAGAGCCAACACGCTGAGCTTTAAAATCTCTCTTTGTTTGACCACACCCACAGTAGTCACCGAAACACAGGACAGGGATACATGAGATCTCAGATCAAACATAGTGCAGGTTTGGGGTTGTCCAAACATGTTTTGTACCTAGTTTAGTTAAGATTACACGGCTCATGTAGTGTAGCTTTCAGCAATTACACGATTAAAGAGCAAAGAAAGAAATGGTTTTATTGTTCATAGCAATGACCTTTATTAATTTGCACTACCATTAGGCGTGTCGCCATGGCTACCAGGGTTGATGCAGGCATTTTAAAGTGATTGGATCGGTGTCGGGCTTGTTTCAGTAGCCAAAAACCACCTACCTGTAGCGCCAAAACGTTTTATTCTTCTTTCTGTTTTAGTGGTGATTAGCTTGCGTCAAAGCTGCCAGAAATCAGAAGTAGAGGAAGAGGAACGGTGACTAAACATGTCTGCTGTGTGGAAGTGCTACTCTAGAAAATGAAGCAAAAAAACATCAGGACAAACATTGAGTATCGGGCACAAGAAGGATGCACCTTTCTCCCAAATAACTGCAAGGGGTCAGGCGTAACACAAGAATTTGAAGGTCGTGTGACCAGGCCCAGCTTTTGGTAGTTCTTTCAGTATGCAGCTCATTTAGTCACACTGCACTGACACTGTTGTAACAACGGATATTTATTGAAGAATGAGACAACGGAGTGAAGAGAGCAAACTATTCACACCGTAAAGTCTGTAACTGAACAAAATCAGGAGTGGCATGAGGGGAAGTAAGGTAATACAGTAAACCATTCATGTAGTTTGGACCCCAGATTGTTTTAGGCTAGCTTGTTGGCAGCGTGCTATCGAGTAGCCTGTTTTTCAGCCGTGAATAAGAACAGTCATTGTCTGCAGTCGCGGGCTTTAATAGAAGGAGAGTGACAGGAATGTTTTACAATGAGCAGAAATCCTGAGAAAGTCCAAGAAGGGAAGGCAGGGAAATATTTAGATGGCCCCGTATCAGCTGATGAGTGTAGTGTGGCGTTTGTGCTGGTACTTTTATTATCAGAACCAGAAACTTAGGTGAAAATTTTAGAAAACAGTTGTAGGTTTTCAGTTTGTTGTGTAATAACTCTATTGTCGTGTGCAAAGCATAATAATCCATTTTTTTGTAATGTTAATGTTTGAAAATACACTCATTTCGGTGCTAATACTCTCAGCATTAAATTGCTGTTGAACCCTTTATTTCTTTATCCTTAACTGTGACTCTAAAGTCAGTAAGATTTTGAGCTTGAGAGTTATTGTCCGATGTTTAGTTGCGGTTCGCACCTGAATCTGACATGTGGCAGTGACAGTCCAGGTAGCCCGGGTTGGATTTAATCATATTTGATGGTGCCGCTCTGTGTGAGTGCGGCGTGCAGGTGTGTAGCTGTCATTCTGAGGTAACACAAGTGTCCGAATGTATAAATAAATAACCATTACTGAGCTATAAAGCAACCAGACACTGCTGAAGACACTGATGATGGCAGCTCTTTGGCCCGGCGTTTGTTTTGTTGCTCAATGCACCAAAAATACAGCACGTGTTCCTGTTACTGTACAAAACAAGACAACTACCTTTATATTTACCATGTTAATTGTAATTAAGCTCTAGTTTCTTGAAGATAGAGCACATGCACATGAAACTGCTCACTGTCCTGTCAGACCTGTCAGGTGTGGAGACGGGGTTTAAAATGTATTTACGCAGATGTACAGAAAAGCACAAATACAAACCATGTCACTGCATTTACACGAGAGCACCCTTTACAGTCTCAACCACCTAACTTCCTGCTGCCCTACCAAAGCATCACATGTGGCACAGCTTTCAGGCAATAATACGTCCCGATCACTTGAGTCCGTAGCAACAAGCACCGATCAACGTCTCTAAGAAGCAATCTGAACCCACCGTTTTGTGAATGAGCTGCCAGCTCTTATTGTAACTAAATAAATAAAAACTCTTCAGTGGAAAGCTTTCATAAAGGCTGGTTTTTTATTATTATTATTACCTACATTTATTTACCTGAATGGCCCAGCCCTATACAAACACAATAGACGGCAGTGTTCATGGTTCTGTAATAGCCGTGGATTGCGGCTGATTCTCTTGGTACAGCAGCTGTTAGTGTCAGGTGTGAACAGAGTTTAATTTGACTGAATAAACAAGGCCGTGTCTGAATATCTGGGAGAAGTGTTTATTTCTGCTGAGGACAATCGACGGAGACACCAGCCGTCCACCTCTAACTACATCGTTTCTTGTCCTTCCCTCACAGTGACTATTTATTCAAGCTGCTCCTGATTGGTGACTCTGGTGTTGGAAAGTCTTGCCTTCTTCTCCGATTTGCAGTGAGTTTATTTATTTATTATAAGAGAGCTGCTACAAAGGATGTGTGATCCATCAAACTGAGTGTTTTGCCTTTTTCTTTTGCAGGATGACACATACACAGAAAGTTACATTAGCACTATTGGTGTGGACTTCAAAATACGAACCATAGAACTAGATGGAAAGACCATTAAACTTCAGATTGTGAGTAACCTGCTTCTTCCCTTGTTGCTTTTCTAAATAGCTTTTATATTTAATCTCCTTCAGTGAAGGTTATGCTGTCAGGACAGAGAACTACATCATTCTTGTTGTTGTGTTATTAGACTAAAGCATTAGTCTGCAGTTATTCTGTGTATTTTCCCTTTAGTAACAATCCTTGGTTCTCATTTACTGGTCTTTGGTTCCTGCTGAAGGTGTAAACATTTCAAAATGGTTAAAGATTGTTACTCAGACTAGAAGAAAGAGGATTTTCATCCACATTTATTGTCCAGCTGAGCATTAAATGAATCAAAATCGTCGACAGCGTGTGTGTTAATGGTGCTGAAGGTCATCCAACTCGACGCTGATGTGCCTTTAAACTTTAGACCCTGGATCCAAACACGGTGTTTTTAAGTTTTAGGAGTTGAAGAGAAATGTAGTTTTTAAATAAATAATCATCTGCCACAAAAAAAATACAAACTCTAAACATACAGAGAAGATTTTACACTTTTATTATAGGTTATATCAGCGATATTATTTGTTAAATGTCGCCTGTGTCGTCGACTCACTTCCTCTTTTTCCCTTTCACAGTGGGATACAGCAGGGCAGGAGAGGTTTCGTACAATCACGTCCAGCTACTACAGAGGTGCTCATGGTATCATTGTAGTCTACGACGTCACAGACCAGGTCAGTCCAGCACCGTCACCTTCTCAGATCAGATTTTAGTAAGTAATGATTGTCATGAAGGGTTGACAGTGAAATACAAACACCACTCATCACAATATCCTGATTCAGTTCAGTAGTTTTGGTGAAATCATTCTGTTTTCACCAAACTAACGCTGTCTAGAGTTAAGGAAGACATTCGGGGTTGTTTATGTTGTTGGTCTGGCCCACCTGAGTTTAAATTAGGCTGTATGTGGCACCTGAACCCTGGTTCTAGAGAACGGCAGGAAATGGCATATATTTATATAAGAAAATAGATCAGAGGATAAAGTGTATAAATCAACACACAGACCTAAAGTTACGGTGCTGCTGTGTTTTCAAGGGTGCAGTCTAAACTTTCAGCAGCTTGATATTCATCGATGGACCATGAGTTGCTTTACTTGTGATGCTTCATGAGTTTGATGCGTATATACACACGTCCTCCAGTTGCTCAGTAAAGTCATTGTGTCCTGAATCTTTTGCCCAACCCCAAGAAATTCTTGAAAATTATAAAATCCAACCGTCATAAAAATAAAGCTGCAGGTTTCTGGAGGTGCAGAGGTGGTGAGGATTGTGTTACCTGTTTTCAGTTCTTTGTCTTTGCTTAAGAATCTGATAATAACCCTGAAGATGAGTACGTAATGTTTACAATTAATAATATTCCCTGTGTCGACGTAAAAAGGGGGCTGACAAAAATCTGGTGGCAGTCTAAACGTTTCTACGTGTGATGTGATAAATCTTTTACTTGTGAAGGCGCCACACCTGCCTACCTAATCAGCGGTCACATGTGGTCACTTGACTTCCTTCACGACCAGGGAGAACTGATAAAACACGCTCAGCTGTTTCATGTTTGCCCAAAGAGTGAAAGCAAAATCTTGTGGTGGAGCTGTAATTCAGAGCGTTTTCTCATTTGACTTCTTGGATTCTGTTCTTCCGATACTTTCAAACTGACTTCCCAAAGACTCCAGCATGAAGTCTGAAGAGTCTTAAATGTATTGCAGTCCTGTAATTACTGAGGTGTTTCTGTTTCACGCTGCAGGAGTCCTTCAACAATGTCAAACAGTGGCTACAGGAGATTGACCGATACGCCAGTGAAAATGTCAACAAACTGTTGGTTGGGAACAAGTGTGACCTGACGACAAAGAAGGTGGTAGATTACACAACAGCGAAGGTAAGGCACCGCACGGGAGCTGCTGCTTGTGCTGTTTGAATTCTTGAATGCTTCATAAGATGCTGTGGTTCTGCTATGCTATTCATTTATACTCGTGCGCTCGTCAGTCTGGCTCAATTTGTAAAAACGTCGGGTTCAGCAGACATCTGCTCTTTCTCCGGTATAAACCGTATTACAAAATCTCTACCGGTAGACACTTTTATAATAATACCGTCAAACCGCCCAACTCTAACGTGTACCATCTTTATTGATGCAAAACAATCGATTTGAAATCCTATAGAGGAAAGACACTACTTCTAAGTGGACCAATCGGAGCTGCTGTGGTCTGTGTCACCTTGATGCTGGGACTGCTTATTATTAACTGCTTATTATTATTTGTTGTTTTTGTGGTATATGGTCTTTGTCCTCTGTAAACTCCTTTAGTCAGAGCTTAGTGACGTTTTTGTTTTTGAGTAGAGGTTGATATGTCCAAAAAAGGTCTGAAAATGGCAACTGGACTTGAGTTTTTTGACGTTTCATCGCTCATCCAAGAAAACTCTGCAAGTCCTGTTGCCGTTTTTGAACCTTTTTTGCATAAACCATGACCAGGATGACTGAGAACCATGATTTTCCTGCTATAACGCCATCAGTCACTTAAAGAATCTAAACCCCTCGCTGTCTCCTTCGTTGTCTCCAGGAGTTTGCAGACTCTTTGGGGATCCCCTTTTTGGAAACGAGTGCCAAGAACGCAACCAATGTGGAGCAGGCCTTCATGACCATGGCTGCTGAAATCAAGAAGAGGATGGGCCCCGGGGCCACGGCCGGAGGCGGGGAGAAGCCCAACGTCAAGCTGACTCCAGGCACTTCTGTCAAGGCCTCATCAGGAGGATGCTGCTGAGAGAACGAACGAAAGAGAAAGAGAGAAACCACTTCCACTTTGCAGCCCGGCTGCCGTACCCCTCTAAACTCCACTGTGTCCCAGCGAAGCCCCACCCACCCACCCACCACCACCAAACCAAGACAGGACAGGGAAGACGGCATTCACATTATGTGAGAACAAGATGAAGTTTCCTGTATTGGTACTGTACATTACGTAGCCGCTCTACCAAAAACAATTAAAGCATTTTTTTTGTTGTCCTGTTATTGATGACAGATTCTACACATAGGTGATGAATTCGACTCGGCCCTGACCCCCCTCCCCTGCCCCCTCTTTACCCCCCAAAACATCTCTGACCCCTCAGAGGTTTCATTTGGTCCTCTGGATGCAGGTTGATGAGAACAATGTGTGTAACGTGTGTGTGAATGTGTCTTTCTCTGCATTCCTACAGCAGGGCTGGTAAATGAACCGAGCTTTCTGTTTGTACGGACCTTCTCTGTCCTCTCACTCATCATTTCGCTGTCTTTTTTTCAGCATGCGTCTCTCTCTCTCTCTCTCTCTCTCTTTGTCTATTCCCATTTTGAAGGAGTTTTTATTTTATTTTTTATTTTTTTCTCACCAACGTCTGCACCAACAGTGTCTGAACTGTCCAGCATCTGAAGTCTAGTGCAACCGTACGTGTACATAAACATTATGTACAGTATATACAGTAAATGTTCGATCTGATTTGCCAGTTCTGTTTGTGCCCAATATATTCTGGAAAATAGTCTTGACTCTTCTATCTCTGCATTAAATTTGTGGCTAAAGACGACTGTACGTTTCTTGCTCAACATGTAACACTTAAACTGAAAATAAATATTGTACTACCAGACTGTATGAGAGGGGAGGACGTGTCTGCGATTCTTCGACAGTTAAAACGGTTTCGGTTTGTTTTTCCGGTGCACGTGCTGCCGTGTAGGTAGAGTCTGTGTGTTATCTCAGTACACAGTTGCCTATATATATAGAAAAAACAATGTTTTCCTGTTTTCTTAATAAAGACAAGTGAACTTAAAATTAAAAATTACATCTGGGACAAATGTTTGCTGTATGGATAAGAACGAAATTACGACCAAACATCACATTTTGATTGGTTTGCTGCTCCGTTTAAGTCGTTGGGTAATAGTTACAGCAGGAATCACTGACTATCCGTCACTGTCAGGCTAGAGGAAGCATCTGAGCCGGCACTTCCCTAAAACAATAACAACTTCAGCGGCGAGCGGGACGTCTCCGACGAGGAGAAGCAGACTTCCTGGACGGCGGTTCACTGGGGGCTCGTCCAACGGTTCTGTCGCCCAGAGAGAAAAACAAACATGGAAATAACCACTTAGTGCTGTGAGCTATCAGTGAAGACAATGATCTTGCAATGTATTTTAATTATTTACTCTTACACCAGTCAGCCACAACATTATGACCACTGACGGGAGCAGTAAATAACATCAACCATCTTGCTCCAGTTCATTGTTCTGCTGGGAAACTTCTGGACCTGGCTTCATTCATTGGTGTGGATGTTACTTAGACATGTAGCACCCACCTAGACCAGACCAGGCACCCCCACCCCATAGCAATGACACTCCTTGATGGCAGCAGCCATCCCCAGCAGGATGCAGCCACAAAAACACTTTAGGAAGAAGAACAGCACAAGGTGTTGACCTGGCCTCCACATTCACTAGATCCCAAACTGATCAAGTATCTGTGGGATGATCCACAGAGGCCCCTCCCCTCAAAGACCCCCTCCCCACTGACAACATTATGTCACCAGACACCACAGGACACCCCCAGAAGGCCCATGTCCATTCTCTGATGAGTCACAAATGTTTTGGAGGCACAAGGGAGACCCACACAATATTAGGACGGCGGTCATAATGTTACGCCTGATCGGTGTATTATGCTAGGAGTGACTTTGGTGACCTCTGGTGAATTGTCTTGATAGTTCAGATAGTATTAAAACCATAAAATGCATCTATCTAATGCATTTTTTGTTTTTTTAGAGAAAACATTTATTGCTGCTTACTCTTTTCTTCAAATCTTGCTTGTTGATCCTGGGTTGAGTTGCCTGTAGGTCCTGGTGCGTTTCCTGGTGAACCAGCTGAACGTCCACGTCTGTAGTCTGGACAGCTTCCCGGTCTCCTTCTCTGACTGGAATAGTTTTCAGCAGACCGGCGTCCCCCCTTTTCAGGCTAAACTGCTTTTCTCCTGAACATTAATTGACTGATGCTGGTGTCTCTTCTGGATGGCTCACACTTCATTACATCTGTTTCTCTTCCCTTTTTCTTCACTTCTTGTTTTGTACAGGTTCAGCGTTACCTGTCAGTGTAGTGCAGTGATTTGTTAGCTTGTGGTTTTTCTCTGCCGCCCTCAGGTTTGTTGGGGGAGTTTTCAAGATAAAATGTGAACCATCAGCACACTCAGGTGGGTGAGATCAGATTTAGCCGCTACGTTTTATGCCGTGTAGTATTTTCTTAGTTCCCTCTCAATGCAAGAAAGAAAACATCCACGCATGAGGCTCAGTGTGTTGCAGCCACCGTGTGACAGAAGAAGAGAGGAGGGAAAAGCATGAGGAGGAACAAAAGGAAAGAAAAAAAAGGAGTGGGAAGGCGTAAAGAGAAAGAACAAAGCGTGAAAACAATATAAGGTGAAAGGAAACTGCCATTGTTATCACTGGGAACTTTATCTACGTCTGCAGGCAGCTGGCTGGAACTGCAGCAGAGGGAGGTTTAACTCCATGCAATTACTGAACTGCAGAAAATATGAGACAATGGTAGATGAATAGAAGAATTACTGAGCTGGATGAATAAGATATAAACTAATATGTTAAAAGTAGAATCAGTAACAGGAAGGCAGGACCCACCTGCAGCCTCTAACCTGTATAGGTGGTTCAGACCTATAAGTCTACATCTGGATCACAAACTGGACTAGCGGGTCTTTATTTCCTCAGGAGGCTAAGGTCGTTTAACATCTGCAGGAAGCTGCTGGGGAGGCAGCACTAAGAAGAAGAAAGACACCTCACGGCTACACAAGCTGAATCAAACACAGACTCTCACTCTGCCTCAGCCAAACCAAGACGACTGCTCACATGTCTCATCTCTCCATTTTGCGTTTTTCCCTCCTCTCTCGTCTCACTTTCACTATTAAACACAGCCCCGAGTTCTGCTGTTGTTTCTCTTTGATTTGATTTCACCCAAACGTTTAAGTGAGCTCATATCACGATCAACCAGGGTTATCTTTTACGATCACATTTCTTCCCGGAAGACGATGGTTCTCCACTCTCCTTCCAGTTTCTAATAATGCCTTGGACAGTTCTTAATCCAGTTTTAGTAGCTTCTACAATCTCCTTAGATGTTTTCTCTGCTTGTTGCATGTTAATGATTTGACCCTTCTCAAACAGACGACCACAGGATGTGTCTTTAGACATGAGAAGCTACTCATTGCATCAGTTTAGGTTAAATAACTTGAGCTGAAAGATAATCACCCATGCAGTAATTATCCAATAGGAGGCTCCTACCTATTCGCTTAGTTAAATCTTTTGTTTGCTTCTTTTTGGTCATTCAGTGTAGATCCAACTGGATATAAAATTGTACACTGTTAAAAGGAGGAAGAAAGTAAAGATGGAAGGAAGGCAGTTAAGAAGGAAGGAAGCAGGAAGGAAGTAAGGAAAGACAGAAGGAAGAAAGGCAGTAGATCTCTACTGGCAAACTTACTTTTTGGAATCGAATTAATACTTTTAAAGCTACACAAGAGAGCCGTTAAGAACAATATCCTGCCCATGCATGATTGTCATCGCTAATGGAGTACTTACTTGCTTCTGTACCTGCCTTAATGACTGAAAGAGCGGTATAATTACTACAAATGCATCCAATTGTATATCATTTGATGCATTTTGCAAAAAAAAATAGTACTTCAGTATTTACAACAGTTTGTCTTTAATCTTAGGTAACTCCAGACATGTTTTAACAGCCTGCACATGTTAGACAATATGAACCCCTTGACCCTATACATACAAATATGGGTGCGCCTTTTCCGGCACACTTCACTCGCGGGAAAATTCGGAAAAATTCAGATTAGGCGTGGCACATATTTCTACCTAGAGGGTTGGCTGCGATGTGAAACACTTCTATTCTTGCATGAAATGCCCTTCACTTGGTAAATATTTGCTTAATTATTTATATAAAACTCTATAAAGTGATCTGTGTTAATCTACACGATGATTAATCTACAAAATACCACAATATCTACGATCTAACTATCACTCGCCTCCCTATTTTACAAGTAGTGGTCTCTTCCTGACTGGCGCGAAACTCGCTGGCCCCGCCCACTTGTAAAACTCACAACTTCGTCAAGCGCTCAGTGCACGTGCCTGTGGGCGGAAGTTATGTTTTCTTTTTGCTTTCAAAATAAAAGATTACTGCGGCGTCCCGCGCTTGCTCTTCAACGTAACGTTCGCGCATGCACTTTTATTTGAAAAAGGTCTAGACCGGAAGTGTGTTTTTTTTTTTAGCAATTGGCTGCGTACTTTCACACGCTCATACTCTCGTCTGTGCACAAACGAGGAGGTCCGTGCAGGGCATGCAGTCACTTTTACATAATTGCACACAGCTTTTGACAGGATATTTTCTTATACGTGCTTGTTTGTAATAAACTATATCGCTGTATCTGCGATTCCGCACACTCAGGGAGTATCCTAGCAACCACTTTCCAGCTAGTTTGGACGGCTAGCTAAGTTTGGACGTTAGCTTTAACAAATGCTTGAATAACCTGCTTGTGTAACAAGTTTGGTTTCTTTGTCGAGAAAAACTTTTCTCCAAGTTTATTGAGAGAAATAAGTTTATTCTTCCTCGTCGTCTTCTGCCTAAAACAATGAGCAGGTAAGTTAATATCGCCTGAAATGTTGATTTAAATACTACTAGTCAAGTGTTGTTTAAATGTAAACGTGGAAGAAAAAAAAGATGATTTCCAGTGATATTGTTTTGTTTGTTGGTTGGTTAGACAGTGAGGAAATGCAAGGTGCATTCACTTTGCATGGTTTACATTTAAAACGGGTAATCCCGTTTAATCCCAGCAGGATGATGCCCTCAGGGCTGGAAAAGTTAAAAGTAAAGATGAGGAAATACTCAAAATGTAAACAGACGCTGAAAACATCTTAATAGAGATTTCTCAACGTACTTTAACTGAAATATTACTTTTAAAATGTTCATTATTCTTAACTATAACTTTGATGTAAATATATTATATTTACATCAAATATTGTTATTGATTTATTAGTTTTTTACTTCCGGATTCAACACCACGGGAGCTGATTTTGTGTTTACGACACTAAGAAAACCTGTTTTTTTTGTGTTTAGCTAATGGAAATATTTTATGAAGATATCTGTAGTTGTATCATGTATGATGAAAACAAAAAAAATGTGATTAAGGTGAAATAAAACCTCTAAATTAACCGTCTTTTAAAAAAAATGAGTGTAAAATCTGTGTTCTCGTTTATAAAGATGCCACTTATGGATAATAAGTCATTAAACTGATAATCCCGTTTATTTCTGAAACATTAACATGTTTTTAAAACTGAATTTGATGTAAATAGATTTTATCACCATGAATTATTAATTGGTGATATACAATTGAACAGGAACCGTATTGAATTACGTCCTGTGTGGCATTAAAACATTACAAGCAAACCGGTTAAATAGTTTAGTCATTGTAGAGTGAATCTCCCCTCAGGTTATAGGGGCCGTCGTCGTGCTGTACAGTTCTCTACACGTTTTGTTTTAAGACTCCAACATGTGCGTTCACGATGAATTCACCCCGTGCATTACTCTTCTTTTTTTTTTTCATGACAGCACAAAGGAAGAAACTCGGAGTGCTTCTCCTCACTGCCCCAAACCTGATGAGCCTGAGCAGCCGCTGGGCACAGCGATGGAGACCAGCGCTGCTAATGGTCAGTAGAAAAGAATCCATTAATTTAAACCTTATATGTGGAGATTATTAGGCAGTGAGGACAAAGGACAAAGACATCAAAGAGTGGGTTGGGGAGTTTATGGCAGCGTTGGATGACCTGAACATTTCTGGAGTTAAGAATGTGGGTTTTCTGGATCCAAAGTACAACCTTCTCCACATTATATTAACTTTGCCTGCACTATTTATTGGACTCAGGGTGCACAGGAGAAATGCAAGGAAGATAAGAAAAGCTCAGTTTGTTTATTTAAGGTAGGATTGGCTCTTGGATGATGCTGAATGTCGGTGTTAGATCAAAGGGTGCTGGTTAAAAAAAAAAAAAAAAAACTTGGATCGGGACGTCTCTGCCACAAACTCATCCAGTTCTGAAGAATTTTAAACATCAAGTGAACATTAAAGCACTCATAAATGCAGATTAATTCTTACTAGTGTACCTAATATTTTGTCAAGTAAGTGTCTTATCACCTTGATAATAGAATGACAGAATCAAATTCCTTCTTTGTGGACACGCTCCTCGTGACTGCCACTGTTGTCTGTTTAAAGACGTGAGCGTGAAATCTGAGAGCGCGACGTCTGAGGTGATCATCACGAAGGAAATGGAGGAAGAAGAGAAGCAGCTGATGGAGGAAGGGGAGAGGAAGGAGAAGGAGATGATGGAGAAGGTGTGTGTGGACTGTGTTTGGCTTAGTAACATGAATCATAAAGTTGAAGCTGGTGCCAAATGTCTGGCCCGATGTCTGGGTTGTATTATTTTATTGCAAATGCGGCGTTTTTTTATGAGTTATATAATGTCATTAATATTTTTAACGCTCACCACAAGGCCCGGGAGTCACGGGAGAGGGATTCACACGACATACGCTTCAAGAGGCTGCAGCATCTGCTTCAGAAGAGCAACATCTACGCTAAGTTCCTGCTGATGAAAATGGAGCAGCAGCAAAATGAGGTACAGAGTGTGTGTGTGTCTGTGTGTGTCTGTGTGTGTGTGTCTGTGTCTGTGTGTGTGTGTGTCTGTGTCTGTCTGTGTGTCTGTCTGTGTGTCTGTCTGTGTGTGTGTCTGTGTGTGTGTCTGTGTGTGTGTGTCTGTGTGTGTGTGTCTGTGTGTGTGTGTCTGTGTGAGTGTGTCTGTGTGAGTGTGTCTGTGTGAGTGTGTCTGTGTGTGTGTGTCTGTGTGTGTGTGTCTGTGTGTGTGTGTCTGTGTGTGTGTGTCTGTGTGTCTGTCTGTGTGTCTGTCTGTGTGTCTGTCTGTGTGTCTGTCTGTGTGTGTCTGTGTCTGTCTGTGTGTGTGTGTGTCTGTGTGTGTGTGTGTTTGTCTGTGTGTGTCTATATCTGTGTGTGTCTATATGTGTCTGTGTGTGTGTGTGTGTGTGTGTGTGTGTGTGTCTGTCTGTGTGTCTGTCTGTGTGTCTGTCTGTGTGTCTGTCTGTGTGTGTCTGTGTCTGTCTGTGTGTGTGTGTGTCTGTGTGTGTGTGTGTTTGTCTGTGTGTGTCTATATCTGTGTGTGTCTATATGTGTCTGTGTCTGTGTGTCTGTGTGTGTGTGTGTGTGTTTGTCTGTGTGTGTGTCTGTGTGTGTGTCTGTGTGTGTGTCTGTGTGTGTGTCTGTGTGTGTGTGTGTCTGTCTGTGTGTCTGTGTGTGTGTCTGTGTGTGTGTCTGTGTGTGTGTCTGTGTGTGTGTCTGTGTGTGTCTGTGTGTGTCTGTGTGTGTCTGTGTGTGTCTGTGTGTGTGTGTGTGTGTGTGTGTGTCTGTCTGTGTGTCTGTCTGTGTGTCTGTCTGTGTGTCTGTCTGTGTGTCTGTCTGTGTGTGTCTGTGTCTGTCTGTGTGTGTGTGTGTCTGTGTGTGTGTGTGTTTGTCTGTGTGTGTCTATATCTGTGTGTGTCTATATGTGTCTGTGTCTGTGTGTCTGTGTGTGTGTGTGTGTGTTTGTCTGTGTGTGTGTCTGTGTGTGTGTCTGTGTGTGTGTCTGTGTGTGTGTCTGTGTGTGTGTGTGTCTGTCTGTGTGTCTGTGTGTGTGTCTGTGTGTGTGTCTGTGTGTGTGTCTGTGTGTGTGTCTGTGTGTGTGTCTGTGTGTGTCTGTGTGTGTCTGTGTGTGTCTGTGTGTGTCTGTGTGTGTCTGTGTGTGTGTGTCTATATCTGTGTGTGTCTATATCTGTGTGTGTGTGTGTGTGTCACTCTGAACGACTACAAACCAATTCATCACCACCTGACACGTCTGCTTCGCTCTAAATGATTTCAGGAGAAACTCAAGAAGGAGAAGCTTGACAAGAAAACCAAGAAGGTGAGAGATGTTTTACTGAAATAAAAAACAAACTTACCTTAGAATTAAAATACTCTTTTCTCCATATTCACATAAAATATATTTGTCTTTTTCCTCCTCCCAGATAAATCCCACCACGAGTGTAGAGACTGAGAAAGGTGAGCAGATCTTTCCCATTAAATCATTAAATGAACCAATCAGATACGGTTATGAACATATTTGTTTTTTTTTCTTGGACAAACAGATAAAAAGAAGAGGAGGAGGGATGAAGATTATAAAATAGCAGATGTCATGTCAAAAGAGGTGAGTGTCGTTTCTCCCTTTTTGGTGTTTTCTTTAACTTTATTATTCATTTATTCATCTTTTCACGTTGGTTCTGCTTTTTTTCTGTTTTCCAGGAAATCATGTCGCAAGCTAAGAAAGTAAAAGTGGAGGAAACGGTAAAAGCTCTTTTTTTATTTTTACAGTTTACTAATTGATTGGTTTTAATTAATTCAGCGAGGGGGACCCACACTCGTTTATTACCCTAGCTGTTAACACGTTTTACTGCTTCCTCTATGTTCAGAAATTTTAGCTTCACTTGCCGTGCAAGAATAAACTGGTGCCTGATCTGTAGTAATTTGTTTTAGGTCTCATCCCCGTAGCATCAAAATATCCCTTTTGTCCTCTTCTGGTTTATTAGCGGTTGGTTTTTGTTAAATCTGACCAGAAAACGAGACGAAACATGTCTGCTGCGTGCTGCAAAATGAAGTCACTCAGCCAGAAAGTAATGTGGATGTTTGCTGAGGTGGAAGCAGGAGGTCGTTATTCATCACTACCAACTTGATTCAACATGAAACAAAAACAGAAAACCTGGTTGGGACACTCCTAATACATAGACATGCCTAATACTGCTAGAAAGGGACTGATGAATGACTCTAGTCTTAATTAAAATCACTGACCAGCGTCACTAATGTGCAGATCTGGGTATTAAAATGCACGATGAAAACCGATGACCTGACGTACATGTGTCCCGTTGTGACGTTAGGACGGGGCCAAGAAGAAACTGGAGGCCGAGGACATCGAGAAGATGAGCGATTCCAACCAAGACATCAAGAACCGCCTGTCGGAGACGGTGCGGGACAACGCCAAGCATCTCCTGCACCCTGACAGGAAGGTGAACGGGAAGCCGGTCCCCGCGCAGCAGCCGCAGCTCTTCACCGGAGGCGTCATGAGGTGGTACCAGATCGAGGGCATCGAGTGGCTACGGGTGAGAACTTCAAACAGATTTAACACGAGACGCGCCTGCAGGGAATGTGGCCGTAACTAATACTCCTGCACTTTCAGATGTTGTGGGAGAACGGCATCAACGGCATCCTGGCCGATGAGATGGGCCTGGGGAAGACCATCCAGTGCATCGCCCACATCGCCATGATGATTGAGAAGAAAGTTATGGGCCCCTTCCTGGTGGTGGCCCCCCTCTCCACCCTGCCCAACTGGATCAGTGAATTCAACCGCTTCACCCCCGAGGTAAGACGACGTATTAGTCTGAATTCTCGTCTGATGCGTCTGATCCATTAAAAACCAGCAAAAGATCTTGTGACGTCTGAGTAGAGTCGTGCGTTTTCTCCCAGGTGTCTGTGCTGCTTTACCACGGCCCTCAGCCAGAGAGGGCTAAGCTGCTCAAGCAGATCCGCAGACCTCAGGGGAACCTCAACATGTGTCCTGTCGTCGTCACGTCCTTCGAGATCGCTATGATAGACAGAAAGTTCCTGCAGGTAGGATTCCTAGTTTGTCTTCATGTCCAAACTGTGGACGTTGTTGCCTTAAATGCCTATCGGTCTACATCTGTTTTCTGCCCACCCCTCCACAGCGCTACCAGTGGAAGTACCTGATAGTGGACGAAGGCCACAGGATCAAGAACCTCAACTGTCGTCTTGTGCGGGAGCTGAAGTCTCTGCCCACCGACAACAAGCTGCTGCTGACGGGAACGCCTCTGCAGAACAACCTGTCAGAGCTCTGGTCCCTCCTCAACTTCCTGCTACCAGAGGTCTTTGACGACCTCAAGAGGTGAGTCTGGAGTTATGGTTAACGAGCGCTGCTCAGTTCAAAGACAGACTACAGGTTTCAGCATTCACATCGGGGCTGCAGAGTGAGTTTGTAGACATCTCAAACGTCTAAAAGCCTTTGCACACGTCCGTAACTCGTACTTTAATTCTTTCATGTCGCTAAGTCTCAGCTTTAACATCTAACGTCTTGTCTCCTGCAGCTTTGAGTCGTGGTTTGACATCAACACCCTCAGCGAGTCCAAAGAGGTGGTGGTGGATGAACGCGAGCAGAACATCCTGAGCATGCTGCACCAGGTCGGTTCATTTCTCCACAGCGATGAGTTGGATATTTATCTCCTAATATTTGTTGTCTTAAGTAAGAGGGAGTGATGTGACGTTTTAATCCCATCAAATTATGCACATCCTAGAAGTTCTTTCTCTTGCTTCCAGATCCTTACTCCCTTCCTGCTGAGGAGGCTGAAGTCAGATGTGACGCTCGAGGTTCCTCCCAAAAAGGAGATCGTCGTTTACGCTCCTCTGACGGCCAAACAGGAAGTCCTCTACACCGCTGTGGTCAACAAGACCATCGCCAAGTTGCTGGGACAGGAAAAGGTACGACGTGCAAACTAATAGTGGGTCAGAGTGTGAAGACGCACACAGAGGCCTCCTACCTGCTATGATTTAGATCCTTAGTTTTACTGAGCCAATAAATGTTTTTATTGTGGCTGTTTAATCCTTTATTGACGCTATAATATATAAAAATGTTGAGCTGCTGTTGTTGCCTTATCTTTGTTTTACATGTTTATTATCTTATTACTATGCACATACAGAATGTACAGTGTAGGGGCTGCACAACTGCTTTAAGATGAAAGTCACACTGATTATCTTTATCTACATTCTTGACCTGAATACTGAGAACAGACGGCTCATGTGCTACACACTGTGAGCTGCAGATATGTATAGTCTGTATAAAAACATGCAGCACATCAGTGGCATTTATTTATTAATTAATTTACTCTACAGCATGTTGTTAGTGCAGTCAGGATATAAATGAAAGAAATCAGGCTACTCTGTTCTGTCCAGAGGATTTGGACCGTTCCTCTGTTAGCGTTAGCATTAGCCTTTTCAGATGCATTGCAGTAGTACTTTGTCAGGGTAGTTTGGACTTCATCTTTAGTATTTTCACACACTTAAAACAGTTTACCTTGCCTTGTTGGGTCTCATTCTTTTCAGCACAACCTCACATGTGTGATTCTAAAGTTCGCTTTTCATTCTGACATTCTGTATAAACACAGTGGACCTAAAACCACACTAAAAACATAAAAGCCGAGTAGGAAAAAACAAGATTTTTCACTGTGAAGATCACAAACATATTTAACGAATCATTTTTATAACTTAGAATGAAAATCTAAACTGTAAATTTAAAAAGTTTATATAAAAATTTAGCAAACAACAAAGTTATTTACAACTATTTACATTGAAATGCAGGAAACGCATCAGGCAAATGTTCCCTCTTTCTTAGCAAGTCCAGTTTTACTTGGCCTATCAACACAATTTAAAAACTAGTATATAGTTTGAAGTTAGCACTTTCTATACAAATTGAAACGGAGTCGCAGTGAGACTTCGTTTTGCTGCTACATCGTCTTAAACTTGTCATGTGATTTGGACGCGTCTGTCGTCTCCAGGGGGTTAAAGCGTCATGTGTCTCCACGCCGTGAGGGATTACTAATGTCACGATTCAATGAGTCGGTATAAATAGTCCGTTTATGTCCTGGTTTATTTAGACGGAGGCTCCTGTAGTGTTGACCTCCACCGGCCGGCCGAAGCGTCGCTTTAAAAGAGTGGTGGACTACACGGAAACAGATGGAGACACGCCGCACGACCTGGAGAAATATCTGGAGAGAGTCCGCAATGAGCTGGATCAGAAGTAAGAAGAGATGTCATTTCTTTATTTAGCCAAGAAAAAAAACGATATATCCACTCATACTAACTTATTCCAATCTCCTCCAGCTCCCGTCCTGTTCTGGATGTCCAGAGCCCGCTGGACGCTCAGATAAACCTGAAGCTGCAGAACATTCTCATGCTGCTAAAGAAATGCTGTAACCACCCGTACCTGGTGGAGTACCCCCTGGACCCCGCCACGCAGGAGTTCAAGGTACCACTCACTTACCTGCACTCTCTTTGCTCCAGATGTTTGTGATTAGAAGCAACTAATGCTCCAATGCTCTTCTCCTCCTCGTCCGTGCAGATTGATGAGCAGCTGGTGCAGAGCTCCGGCAAGTTCCTCATTCTGGACAGACTGCTGCCGGCGCTGAAGGAAAGGGGACATAAGGTAAAAACACCAGCATGCATCGGCTCTGTACCTCCTTATGCATCAAGGGTTTCAAATATTTTTAAGTATAGGGGCCCTCACACTAAACTCTGCTGGATGATTGAGTCATCAAGGGTGCAGGTTTGCACAGGTTTGCAGTACGCTCATGAAATCCCAGAGGAATGAAACGTGTTTCAGTCTGTTAACACCTGCACAGCTTGATGTTAAAGGTTTTAACATATTTGTTTTATCTAGTTGGAGTCAAATGTCTTCACTCCTGATATTTTTAATAAAAATAGACAGCTGTGCTTCCTGCAAACTGCCATCAAGGAGTGTCATTGCTATGGGGTGGGGGTGCCTGGTCTGGTCTAGGTGGGTGCTACATGTCTAAGTAACATCCACATGAATGAATGAATGTTTGTTTGTTATTGTTTAGGTTCTTATCTTCAGTCAGATGACGTCCATCCTGGATATTCTGATGGATTACTGCTACCTGCGTGGCTTCCAGTACAGCCGACTGGACGGCAGCATGTCCTACGCCGACAGAGACGAAAATGTAAGTTGTTTGTTGACATCTTAAGAGCTACACTGACGTCCCAGGCCGTTAATAAACTAATGACTGATGATCTCTTCTTGGAGCGTTTTAGTTATCGTCATGTTTCTTTACTTTTCCCTCCAGATGTCCAGGTTTTCAAAAGATCCCGATGTGTTTATCTTCCTCCTGAGCACCAGAGCAGGAGGCCTCGGGATCAACCTGACAGCTGCTGACACAGTCATCATCTTTGACAGCGACTGGGTGGGTGCACGTTTAAAATAAATCCCACCTGTACGGTTTAAAATGTTTCCTGCTTCTTTATTTATTATTTATTTTTATTCCTCTCAGAACCCCCAGGCAGACCTGCAGGCTCAGGACCGCTGTCACCGCATCGGGCAAACCAAACCAGTGGTGGTGTACCGCCTGGTCACGGCCAATACCGTCGACCAGAAGATCCGGGAGCGAGCCTCGGCCAAGAGGAAGCTGGAGATGATGGTCATCCCCAAGAGTGAGTGGCTCCATCTTTTAATGAGACGCCGAGTCGGTGCAGCTTTGCGTCCGACTTCCTCGATTCGTGAATTCGTGACCTCTCTGGACGAAGGGTGACGGTTAAATCCTGTGTCTTTCCTCCACAGATAAGTTCAAGGGCAGGAAGGCAGAGCTGAACCAAAGCAAAAGCTGCGTTGATCTGGACGAGCTGAGGGAAATGCTCAAAGCCAGAGACACAGAGAAGTAAGATATTTTTTAAATAAATTTATAAAAGAGCTCGAGTGGATCGTATGTGACGAGTAACATTCGGCCGTTTGTCTCAATCAGAGAGGTGAAAGCTTCGAAAGGGAAGGTGATCAGCGACAAGGACCTGGAGATTTTACTGGATCGCAGCGACTTACTGGGTGAGGAGACGCACATGTGCATCACACGGTCACTGTGATAATAGTAACTAAGAGGAAGTACGGCCATTTTTATGATTTGAATGAGGCACAAAATGCTGCTCAATGTGACGCGGGAAGGTTTTTATTCTCTCTTCAAAAAAAAGATGTGGTCACAAGCTGCACCTCCAGATTGTCTCACGTCTTCAGTGTGTTTACGTCTTTCTCAGAGCGTCCCACATGTGATCAGAGCATCCAGAGACACATTTAAAATGATGAGGCTCAACCTTTCATCCTTTTTAAAAACTGAACGTGTCGCCGAGCAGCACATTTGCACGAGCGCTCTTTGGATTGCTGTAATAACGTCACGGTTTGTGCCATCAGAAAACTGTTTCTGAAAGCTGAGGCGTTGCACTTTACAGCCAGTAAGGTGCAGTGTTGGGTATAGTTACTTTGGAAAGTAAATAGTTAGGTTACTGTATTAGAGTACTCACACGTTCCCAAACATTAAAAGCCGTTTGCAGCGTCTCAAACATGCTGCAACACATCAACACACAGCCTCCTTTAAATGCACCGAGAAGTCCTGACAATGAACAACGTCATTCATCCAACCAGATTAACTCTGCAGGAGAACAATAGCAGAGTGATAGAGTGGTGCTTCTTTAATACAAGATATTATTTTAAATTTAGAAGTAGTCGACTGAAGCTTTTCACCAAAAAAGTTACTGATTACTTTACGTTAGGGATGTGTGATATTTCATCGTTTACGATATATCATCAGAAACATTGCCCACGGTAAGAATATGTCATCCCACGATAAAAGCGATAATTTCCCACCTCCATTATCTGGAACGGATTTGGTTTTAAACGTCTGAGGCAGAGCAGCAATTAATCCAACGCGTTACGTTACAAGTTACATGAAGAAAGTAATTAGAGTACTTTAACGCGTTACCCACAACACTGGTTAGGTGTCATTACTTGTCCCTCTCCTTGAAGGTCATTACAATCTTTTTATTCTCAATAAGAAGAAAGAAAAACTTAGAAATGTTGAGGCTACTACTTCTTCCTTACTACTATTTCTTCCTTGTGTTTACAGGCAAGCAGAAGAAAACCACCAAGGACAAAGCTGGAGTCTTCAGCGTGGTCGACGCCAAAGAGTCGACGGACATCACACTGACCTGAAAAACACTTGATCTGAAACAAACTGCTGTCACTTGTAGTGAAGCGTCAGCAGGATGTGCTGCTGTGCGTTGACCTGTGGTGTTTTCCATGTTGTCCTCCCTTATCTGCCTTAATAGTATAACGTGTAATTAGATTACCTGTGTACTGTTTTGTTGTCAAACATGGCGTTTAACCACTGAGCCCAGGAGGAGAAGAGTTTCCCCCGAGGCGTTTATGACTGACAGAGTACTGTTCATGTAGTACATAGAGTTATATGTGTTACAGCCTTTCCTAACGTCACTTAAACTCTACATACATAAGCTTACATGTGATTTTAGTGACGGTATTCACTTAGTACGGTTAAATCTTTTTCAGTTATTGTTTTTTTTTTCACTTTAAAACATCTGTATCATCTTTAAACAATGTACTCAAAGCGCTTTCATGCAGCAGACACCTGTTCTCATGTTTTATTCATGTCTTTATATAAATAAACAGACTTTAAAAAGCTGGAAAATACTTGTTTTATCTTGTGATTATTGATGAAGAGTTTTTAAAATGGGTTTAAAAGTAAGAGCAGCTACTTCTGAGCATCATGATTCAGGCAAAGCAGTTTTATTGATTATTCTAGGGCTGCACAAAAGGTCCAAAAGGTTTTTCTTTTTATTGTCATTTTATAAATATGTACCAGGTTCAGTGAAATGAGAGGACATTGGCGCTAGATGAAGACATAGGACAAAGTACAGTACAAGGGATTGAGCAACAGTGCAGATAGTGTAAAGACAAACAATACAAAAAACTTTAGAGACAATGCACTTATAACTTAGAACCCAAAGATGGAGGAAGCAAGAGTATATTCATTCATTTATTAGTCTTACGTACCCGTTTAGTCCTGTTAAGGGTGGCGGGGGTCTGCAGGAGCCTATCCCAGATGTCTTTGGACGATAGGTGGGGTCCACCATGGACAGGTCTCCAGTCTATCGCAGGGCTGACACAGAGAGACACTCACACCTACGGCCAATCTAGAATCACCAATGAACCTAACCAGCATGTCTTTGGACGGTGGGAGGAAGCTGGAGAACCTGGAGAGAACCCACGCAGACACAGGGAGAACATGCAGACTCTACACAGAAAGGAACCAGTCGGAACATGATGGATTAGAACCCAGAACCTTCTTCTTCTGTATCACAGGGCTTAAGGAACATAACAGATTGATTAGGTAGGTGCAAAATAGGATAGGTCCAACTCCAGCTAGGGGCCACTTGGTCCTAATTAAGTATACTTTAGAACCCAGAACCTTCTTGCTGTGAGGCATCAGTGCTAACCACCACACCACTGTGCCGCACTTTAACCTACAAGAATCTTTAATTCAAAGCAAAAGAAAAATCAGGAACGGTTAAAAAACGGGCACATAAGTTAAAAATAAAAAGAATAAGAATACAGTATAAAGTAGAAATTTGAAGTTAGACACAAAAGTTTTAAGATTAGACAGAAAGAAAGATACGAAACACAAAATTTGTAAAAATACATAAAAACAAACAAAACAAAATATGAACAAGCCTCACAGAAAGTTTGTACTCGTTCGCTTGTACAGTCCCACATGTTTTAAAATCATAGCGTGAGTCTCTTCTGCAGCTCTTTTCTCTCGTTTCCTGTCTGATGTGTTGGTGGTTGTGACTGCAGCTTTAAACAGTGAGCCAGGGTGTGTCACCTGCTCAGGTGTATTCATGCGTTCTCGGACTCTCCCAGGATCACTGCTGGAATCACTCTCTAACTATTATCCTCCCCAACAGGAGCTCCACTCGTTTACTGACGCTGCTAAATCGCTCGTATTCCAAGGTAGGTGAACTGTATTTTTATTTTATTTTTAACAGTAGCTGGAGCATATTATCACTCATTAAACCACTTCTCTCAGTTCATCTGAGCCATGGAGCGTCTGAAGCTGGTCCTGCAGTACTTCCAGTCCAACTCCGAGTCCATCTCCAACGGTATCTGCATCATCCTGGCCCTGGTCAGCGTCAAGCTCTACACCAGCTTCGACTTCAACTGCCCGTGCCTCCCTCAGTACAACAAGCTGTACTCCCTGGGAGTGATGATCGTCCCGCCCATCATCCTCTTCTTCCTGGGGATCATCGTCAACAGACACGCTGGGGTCATGATGGACGAGTGGATGAGACCCATCGGGAACAGATCCAAAAACCCTGCGGTGGTCAAGTGAGTCATGTGAGATGATGGGGTTAGAAAAGGCCTTATCACACATGTGCATGTTGATGTTCTTAGCTTTCCACTGTGAGATCTTGCTAACTAGGCAGCAACAAAGCAACTGTCAGTAATAAAACTGTACAAAAATCACACGGGAGACATTCATTCATTGGGTTTATTCAGCTGTCATTGGGTTTAGAGTTGGGTACAACCTGCACAGGTCTCCAGTCTATCACAGGGCTAACGCAGAGAGACACTCACACCTACGGCCAATTTAGAATCACCAATGAACCTAACGAGCCTTTGGATGTCTTTGGACCCGGAGAGAACCCACACAGACACAGGGAGAACATGCAAACTCCAAACTCTGGTGGATTAGAACCCAGAACCTTCTTGTTCTGCAAGGAGTCAGTGTTAACCAACATTATTTAACTAAAACTGGCACCTATTTCTGATTTGTCCACAAAGAGACACTCAGGTTTAGTAGGAGTTGGGGACCTAACACGACACAGAGACCCAGAACTAATCAGGATGTTCATAAAATTAGTT
Organism: Planiliza haematocheilus; assembly: GCA_005024645.1. Lineage (NCBI taxonomy): Eukaryota > Metazoa > Chordata > Actinopteri > Mugiliformes > Mugilidae > Planiliza > Planiliza haematocheilus. The sequence continues at coordinate 21,674 of SRSE01000677.1, read as the reverse complement.
TTGTCACATGTTTTATAATGTACTTGTACTTTTTGCTCTAAAACAAAGTGAAAAATGTAGAGTTATTTATAGGTTTTTGCAAGGTGAAAGGGTTACGGGATGGTAGATCATCTACTGTCAACACTCTGGAAGAAGTATCTTTCTTGAGAAAGCGCCAAGGCCTCAGTCCTCCTGCAGTCTCCTTGACCTGTTAGGCTTTAAATTCTCTCTTGGACCTCCTTCACCCTTTGAACTATTTAACAAAAACAAGCCACTTAATCGTGCATGGATGTTCTTACGCCCACTTGAGATCTGCAGATGTGGCCCCTGAATTAATACGAGTTCAACAAACACCATCGTTAGTGTGCTTTGGCCTGGGTAAATGTGAGTTCTGGTTAACAAGCGAGTTGTCTCTGCAGGCACCTCTTCACATCCATGCTCCAGAGGGCTCTGCTGGCGCCGATGGTGTGGATCCTGGTCACTCTGCTGGATGGAAAGATCTTCATCTGTGCCTTTAGCGTGAGTGTAGACCCGGGACTCTTCACAGGTACCTGCAACCCTCTACACAGACAAAAACCTCTATTTGTCTGTGACCCCCTTTATTTTTGTGAGCTTCTTCCTTGGTGTTTCGTGCCCCACTTCACTTCCTGTCTTATTATGATTGGTGTCTTGTGAACCCCTCAGAGCATGTTTGGTGTATATATTCCTGCCTTTCTCCTCATCCTTTTGTCCTTTATGAAGCTGTCGGTGGAGTTACTCCTCTTAGATTCACCAATGAACCCAACAAGCATGTCTTTGGACAATGAGAACATTCAAACCCAGAACCTTCTTGCTGTTAGGCATCAGTGCTGCATCATTTTTGCCATATTCCTGGTCTGTGTGCTTCATTATGCGGCATGTTTCCTCAGGTTTGCCCAACAACACCGGTATGGATGTGATTAAGATCATGGCCAAAGTCCCGTGCAAGGAGGACATCATCTTCACAAACAGCTCTTTCCGCAAAGCTGTCTCTCGCTATGTTCGCTGCTATTCACAGGTAACTTAAAAAGGTTATAAATGTACTTGCACAGACTGAACTGGTGCACAACTTAGTCCTGTATATACGCTGTACAGGAATAGAAAGGATGGTAAGAGAAAATGGTCACCTCGTGAGCTAAATTGATGTTTATTTGGGATTTTAAATCTCCTACGGGATTCCCTGGCAACTGAGTCAAAACTTTGCAGAGCTCTTGCAGAACTCCAGCTGTTTGTACACAGACCACCTGGTGATAAAGTAAAAGTATCATACAAGAATCCTCTTTTCCAAAGCTTTAAAGTACAGAAATGCACAGAGTCGCGATGTCCAGAGAGCTTACCCTCAACCCTTTGAGGAATTTAAAAGAATTGTTGTCACGCTAGTCAGCTGATCAGGCCTTTGTGAGGTGGCTGCAGACACACCCTCCACATGAAGGCAGGTTCTGACAGCAGATGAATGATGGCTCTTGTTGCCTTTGTGCCCTTCTCTTGCCTAGGCAGTCGGCTGGTCCATCCTCCTCTTCCTGATCGTCCTGGGAGCGATGGCACGCCTCATCAAGCCCTTCTTCGACCAGCACGCCCTCTTCCTGCAGACGCGCTACTGGAGCAACTACCTGGACGTGGAGCAGAAGCTCTTTGACGAAACCTGCGTCCTGCACGCTCGGGACTTCGCCCGGAAGTGTGTGGTGCAGTTCTTCGAGGACATGAGAGAGGACGCGGTGCTTCGTCTCCCCCACCCAACCTTCATCGCCGACTTCAAAGACATGTGGGAGGATGAAGAAGACGAGAGGCTTCACGGGATAACGAGGCAGGAGCAGGTGGACCAGCTGCTCGACAAGTGGTACTACAGCAAACCTGAACTGGATGTGACCAGGATTGCGCACAGACCCAGGTCATGTGTTACCTGGGAGGACCGTGACGGGAAGACTTTATACTCTGACGTCTAGGACACACACTTGGTGGGTTAGATGTAGTTCCCGACAAATTAGCGGTGACCTTACCTTGGGTCAACCTCATCTCACTGTCTTCATTCTGCAAATGGATCTGGCACAGGTGTCCTCAAATCAAGAATGAATGACAACTGGATATAGGGTGGAGATGGTGTCTCTGCCCAACGATGGCTTTTGGTATGAGACTGCCGTCCTCCATCTTTCTTTGGCGTCTTAGAGTGGACGCTGTGAGTCAATCTTCACCAACCATCCAATAGTCACGACAAAAGCAAAGCTGACACTAGAAAAACCTTCAACCTTCTCACTTTCTGCGTTTTTTCTTTCTAAGTCACTGTAAAGAGGTCCCATTTGTCCCTTTGCTGGACTTTAATGCCGGTGCTGGACATGATATCATCTCATGTCACAAAGATGTTAAACACTGATCCAGCTTTCTTCTCACTTTCCCCGCTGGGACTCTTAATCAGGCTTCTACCACGACACAATTTTACCCAAAAATACCAACAAGAGTGACAAAAAATAGACCATGAACACGTTTATAGAAAAATGATTTATATGCAATGAGCAGAATGGGCTTCAGTAAGTCAGTATTTGATGCTCAGAGGCTTGTCTGACTCACAGTTACTGGATATAACTCCAATCAATAATGGTGAACTCCTTCTAGCCTCCACCTTTACTCACCATGACGGGGTGGTAGAGACGCCTCCGCAAAATCCCGGCACACATGCAACATGAAACTCCTTTGAAACTCATAGAACTAGACTTATGTCTAGTAACTACTATTTTTTTTATTTTTTAATCTGTACATTTGTATATCCTCAAACATGATTCTTTACTGGTTATTGCTGCAGGCTGTTAGACATAAATTTACTCCCGCCAGTGACTCAGTCTGGACTTTTTGTGTTCTGGCAAACAGAGACGAGTGTTTTTCTCCTCAGATCAAACCACACTGTCGGGTTCATTTGAATGTTTTCAGCTGTGGGCTGCCTGGTTTTGCATACAGGCTCACACAGATTGATGTAAACAGGCAAACCTTGAACCAAGCAGATGTAAAGAGGAGAGAGGAGTATTTAACATCATGAATCGGTGTCACATGTTTTATTTATAATCTGTTTGCTCTGAGTGGCCCAAAATGTTAAAAGCCACACAATACACCACACTTTGACAAGTTAAAGTAAGTCTCTCTCATCCCTAGAATATGTCTTCTGAGGTTCACCTCTAAAGGGCGCACATATAACTCAATATATTATTCTTACTACTGTATATATCCATGAGTCCAACCACAGTCAGTGTCTGTGGCTATGAATGCAAATAAACTGCTGCTATTTGCAACCCTTTCTGGAAAAAGCCTGTGCCTTTCAAAACATGCAGCACATCATGTACATCCACCTGGAATCTGCTATATAAAGTTGTACCTGCTTGCTGCATTTAATAATGATAAAGCTTGTAGTTGCCGTTATCCCTTAGGTATGCTGCTAGGTCTATCAGCTGATTTCCCATGATGCACTCTTCTTCTCTTCTCTCCTTCAGTGTCCTCTATTATATATCACTAACTGTGTCTAAGTCTCTTCCTCCAAAGCTGCATGTTTCTGATTTGACTTTATTTTTGCATATATTTATGTTTCTCTTTTATCAATCTTGAAGGTGTAATGCACCACCATATGTGTCATATAATCATGCAGCCTGTATTGTATATTCTGCATTTATGCATGTGTGCATTTTTGTAAAGGGTAAAGGGTGTAAACTTGTTGTCTCACAACTATATACTGTCTTGTCTTATTATCCACGGTATTTGTAACAAACCAAACATGGACTGAAAACAGTTTTTTAATGTTTCTTGTGATGACCTTGTACATATGAGTCCTTTGTTGTTTTGTACTTCTGTTTAGGCGGGTATATTTAATTAAAAAAGCGGGAAAAAAATAATATTGTGTGGGAGAAGAATGTGTAGAAATGTATTTTTCATATGGGTATGCTTTGGCAAGACGGCTGCGTGGTACCTAACGATGTATATCTGTAGGTGGCGATAGTGCGCCTCTTAGCTGGTTGACCAACCGTCAAATGACACTAACGAAGAAGAGCAAGTGCAGAGAAACGTTCACTGCGCATGTGCGAGTCTACACTTTCGAGCGGGCTGATTCAAAAATAACATGACAAGATGGATTTGATATCTGCGCTGCAGTTTCTCAGGATAAATGAAATCCCACAAGGTAAACTGACATTTTTTTGTAAATTTTACTTTATCGTGTTCCGTAATATTGATATCCGGAGACTATGGTTGGGTGTTTGTCTGTTTTTTCAAGAAAACGAGGCTAACGGTAGCTTTTCTCCGGGTTATGTGTGTGTTGACATAAACATACGGTGTGTGTTAAAAAAATAATGCTTTCTTATTATAGTTCTGCGTTTGTTTGACAAAACTGAAGCAAGTATATTTGCAGCTATATATAAAAGCTGTCCCGGCCGTGTTGTAAGTTAAGGTTATAGTTTTCTCTGTGATTTTTTTTGTTTGTTTTGAAAATGAAAATGAAAATGATCAATAATTGCAGTCTTCTTTAAAGACAAATGTCTCTTCTTCAAGTCTTGACTGGTCTCAGTTAAAAGGCCAAATCCTTGTCGTTAAGACAAAATAAAAATAATATTAAGAAGTTGTTTGGAATAAAGATTCAACCTCACATTAGACTTTTTGCCCTGAAACATTTACCAGATGAGAACAGCGTTGTTATTGTCTCCAGAGACTTGTCCCCTTGTCCTCATTATGTCTCTTCGGCTGATGTTTTAACACCTGTGATTTAAATCCAGCTTGGGTGGACGCGGTGTGGGACTTGGAGTTCACCGAAAGGACGCCACTGGATGACACCATAGAGGAAGAACTGGCAGCCAGCGGAGACAAGGCCTTCAGAAAGCTCTACCAGTGTTTACTGTCCCGCGCCGCTGAACAACGACAGTCTGCAGGAAACGATGAAGCTTCACAGGTAACAATGATGCTCTCTGGGTCAGGTCTTCTTCTCCTGATAAGGAGAGGATTTATTAAGATACGACACCTTAATGTAGTTTCTTTTGAGAGGTACATTTATTCTTTTAGAGGTTACTTTTCAGGGAGATGTCACCACAGGTGTGAGTTGTGTGAATGTTCGTGTTGTTCTCTCGCTGGTTTGTTTTGAAACTGATAGTTTAAACTAAGCTGACGTCCTGGAGATGGGTGAACGTATACTCTTTAACCTGTTGTTCTTTCCGCGTCATCTTTTATAGCAGGTGCAAATAAAGGCATAAATTAAAGCTTTTAGACTGACATGTACCTTTTTTTTTAACCCAGAGCATCTGGGCGATCCTGGGGGAGAACGGCGTGTCGGTCAAGTCTCTGGTGGCTGTGCTGTCCTCCTTTGTCCTGGCAGGAAAAGCCAAAATGGCCAACGTGCAGCAGAGGGTGAACGGCCTGTACGCTGCCTCAGTCTACCTGCTGCTGCTGGGGATCCCAGGTGAGGAGACCTGAGAAATATAAACATGCTTAGAGCCACAAAGTCACATGTGTTATGTTTAATCTTTCTTCTAGGGATGGACACAAATGTCTAATACGCATCGAGTGCAGTGCTCTGGATGCTGTCTGCAGCACATGTGTGGTGTGGATTCATTATATGTGTTGTCTGCTTCCAGGGAGCATCGCCAACAAGGTTTTCCATGAGGTTTTGTTGGACACGTGCTCAGACCTGACCTCTCACTGCTGGCCTCAGGACTCGGGGAAGAAGCGCAAGAAGGACGGGCTGAAGAGTTCTCAGGCCGACGGGAAACGCTCCAAGCCACAGCGCAAAGACGCCCACGAGGTACGGCGCTACTCACGCCCACGGGCGAACCTAAAAATTAAATTAAACTGCCTGTAGTGAAATAAACACAATGTAATGAGGACTTTTTCTTAGATGGAAGTAGATGAGGGGGAAGAAGAAGAGGAAGAGGAGCTTAGTTTCTCCAGTCAGGACCTGGTGAAGATCAGAGATGCCGTGGTTCTCCTGGTTCAGAGCCTCCTCAGACTCCTGCAAACATTTCCCCTCAAAGACCGGCCGCAGAGCGCCAGCAACTGCACGCAGGTTAACTCACGAGTTCCTGACCTCTTCATTAAATCATACAATCTCTCACTGTAGTGATTTAATTTATTTATTTATTGTCTTTTCTCTGCAGATCTTCAGCAAGCTGCTTTACTTCGAACCCGTCGTTGGCGAACCAGACTTTGCTTCTGTGCAGTGAGTTTTGTTTTTCTTGCTCCCTTCTCTCTGTGATGCTGAAGAACGTATCCGCGGCATGAGAGCTGACGGTTGTGTCATTTCTGCGCAGAGATCTCGCCAAGATGAAGAGCGTTCCCATGATGGCTTTCTACGGCCTGCAGCTGCTCTGTTTGCCCAAACACGGAGACCAGAAAGAGGTTGGCTGTAGTTCCAACTCTATACTCCATACCTCCCTCTATAAACCAATGAAATGTCATCCTAGGGTAGGGTTTCATGTCTCCTCTGAATCTGAATCTAACGATGTCTCTTCTCCAGTCCCTGCGGAGGGTTTTCCACCAGCTTCTCTATGTGATCCTCATGATGAATAAGCGCAGCAGAGGAAAGCCTTCCCTCCTCGTACCCTGCCAGTCCGTCCTCACCACCCGCAACCAGGCCATCCAGTTTGTCTGGTAAGAAGCTTCGACTAAACCTTGAAACAAACTGCTGCAGGGAATGAAAGCATCATGAAATCATTTGCACATTTTTGGCATTTAAGAGCTTGAGTGCTAAACCTGTAATCAGGAGATGTCACTGTGAGACGGTGGCACAATAAATAATACATTTCCCCTCGTTTAAGCCTCGTAGCGCTGAAGTTTTTTTGTGTTTTGATTGCAGTCATCTGGTGAATGAACTGAAGGAGCTGGCTCTGCCTCTCCTGCATGTCCTCCTGCAGCATATCTGCTTCCAGGTCTGTACTCCAACAACGCATTTCCTCTCAACGTAACTGATGTTCGTGTCGGCTCTTTATGACTTTATCATTGTCAACCAATGAACAGCTGTGTGTTGTAATGTTTCTGTTTCTGTGTGTAGATGGTGGAGAAGAGCGAGTATCGAAGCCATGGAGCCCAGGCGGTGGGAATGCTGACGTCTCAGATGGAAAGTACAGACTACGCCTGCTTCGTCAAGTGGCTGTCCAACTTCTCCAGACACTCAAAGGTAACCTCTTTAACTTTAAAAGGCGTTCATGTGGATGATACTTGGAAACTTAAGTTCCTTCAGTACAGACATAGACTCTGGTGAGAGACGCTGAGACTGGATGCTTTCAGTATCTTTTACGGTTTTATTGCAGGAAGAGATAAAGTACAGAGATGGTGAGAGACTCTGAGCCTGCTGGGTCTCTGACTTTTGCAGAGAATTAGCAGCACGTATAGGTTCATCTAAACAGGAAGTGCAAAGTTCAACAGTGCCTTATATGGAGTCGTTTTTCACTTGAGATGTTTACTAGGTGTTAATCAAGACCTCTTATCTCGTCTGTACTGACAGTTACGGCACTTGCATGGAAGCTTTCACACGTTCCAACTCTTCTCTGTAGTTTTCCACAGAACTGTACTTATCTAAGAGAGAAAACAAGACATGTAGCACCCACCTAGACCAGACCAGGTCCCCCACCCCATAACAATGACACTCCCAAACTGATCAAGCAACTTCCTGTTACCAAACACCACAGGACACCCTCATAAGGCCCATGTCCACTCCTTGCAGATGTTCATCCTATCATTCTCTGCAGATGGTGCATCGGCTGTTCTCCCTGGACGTGGTGATGGTTCTGCTGGAGCAGGAGGAGAGGAGCCCGGAGGAGTGCAGGGATCCGGAGCTCGCCTGCTTCCTGCCGTACAAGTTCCTCATCCAGAACCTGATGTTCGCTCGGCGCATGGACGAGTCGCCCACCGTCCAAGGGCACGCCCTCGCCTGCCTGGCCCAGTGTCTGGAGCTGCCTTCGCTGAACGTCACCAGGGCCGTGCACAACCTCTTCTCTGCCAGTGAGAAAACAAACACAATTTAATCTACACTGTGGATTTAAGAAATGTTAAAGAAAGTCATCTGGACTTGTAGAGATTATTGAAGACGTTTCATCCAAGTAGCTTCTTCAGTTCTAAAGGAGCAGAGGAGAGCTGGGGTTTATATGGGAATATGTGTGTGTGATCATGAGTTGTTAACGACTAAATACTGGACATGAACAGGCTCAAGGAGAATTTTTCGATTAAAACCTTAAAGAGCTGAACTGTAAGAACAAGTCTGAGGAGAAATAACACAACAGTTTGAAGTGTTAGAAATCTAAATGGACATTTTTATAAATTCTAAGAGCTGCATGTTCACGAGTGTAACCCGTCTGTCCTCTCTGTTCAGCTGGAGCTCAGACAGTGTTGGAGGGTGAAACCACAGAAGGTATGTTTCTTTATTACAGACTTTGTCATATGCCTGAATAGTTTGGATTTTGTATCGTTTTAACGGATGCTGTTGTGTTAACTTCAGTGATAAATATGTTTGAGAAGCTTTACTGAGGTCAGAGCTGCTGTGGTTTGTGTCTACTAATGTACTTACTTCCCTGTAACCAGCATGTAATTCAAACTAAACTGTAATGTGCGTCCAGTGTTGGGCAAACGTCATTACTGTCATTTCAAAGTAATTCATTACATTATAATATTACTGTCTCTGAATTGTAAGGCATTCATACATTTTAATTATCAGCGACTTTCAAAACACCCAAAGTCACCGTACAGGTTAAACAGGGTTTAAAATACATTACAGACATCAAAGCATTTAACAAACTATAATACACTAAAAGATATGATGGTGGTGTTATTGCTCATAGTATAAAAACAAAACACTAATTAATTTTGAGTGAAATGCATTGTAATGCGCTTTACAGACTAAATTATTACCCAGTTTTTTCTTTTTTGGAAAGCCTTACATTACCGTGTTACAGTAAAAAGCAATACATTACAGTAATTACATTACTTTTACAACGCTTTACTCCCAACACTGTCTACGACTGACATGATGTATATCTATAAAATAAGTTTACAACTTCACCAAAACTAAAATCTTTCTGTGTCCAAGAGTCGGCCACGAACAGATAGACCTGTCAGGTGGTAGATAATATATATATATATATATATAAAATATATAATATTTCTGGACGTTCAGAAAAGACTTCACAGGAAACGGGATTATTTCTGAGCCTATACATTAAACAGATGTTGTTTTTTTAATTTATAAACACTGTAAAACATTACTACTGATTAGATTAACATTTATTGTCACTGGATATAGTTCAGGTACATTCACACAAAAAAAATGCACTTTGGCATCTAACCAGAAGTGCAAAATTAAGACTCTTGTATTAAATAAACTCTCTGATTGTAGTATTTCTGCTGATGATAATCTGGGGACTGGCCTGCACCATACTAAAATAACTTCTCTGCTTACTATAAGCTTCCTGGAAATCTTTCTGTACACATTTAGTTTTCTCTTGCAGTATTATGTCCTGTCTCACTGTAGTACTTTATTTATAATTTAAATATTTATCTTTCATATTTCAGGAACCCTCCTCTCCCAGCACACTCAGAAAACCTACCGCTCTCTGCCGTTCAGGACCGTAGAGATCACCAACGCTGACACCTCTGTCTGCGACGGTAAAACAAAACCTCAGCAACGACACTTAAAAACACTCAGCTGCTACAGATACGTGAGCACTCGTAAACGCTTTAACTGAAAGAGTCATTTAATTCTTTTAAACGCAGCAAAAGAAAACCTGTCCCTTCTCCTGCGTCGTGTAAAAGACTCAAAGACTAACTTGAGGAAATCAGCGCTGCAGGTTTGTAGAACTGAGCTGTGCACCTTCAGATTTAAATAGTGGTGCATGCACAGCTGACCTCTAACCTCTCTGATCCCTCCACAGGCCTTGCTGGGTCTCCTGAAGCACGGTGTAATCCCCGTGTGCTGGGAGAACCTGGAGACGCTGTCGGAGCGCTGCAGGGACCCGGCTGTGTCGGTGAAGAAGAAGGCGCTGCAGTGTGTGGGAGAGCTGCTCGCTGTGAGTTTAGTGGCAATAAATATCAGCGACGGCGTAAAACAAAAGAAGAAATTGGTTTCGTCTTTGTGCGTAATGTTGAGACACGTTTTACACGGCTGTTTTCATCCCATCCAGGTCAGACCAGGGTGCAGTGTGGTGCAGAAGGCGTGGCTGCAGGGCGTGGTCCCGGCTGTGGTGGACTGTGAGAACTCGGTGCAGGACAAGGCTCTGGAAGCTCTGGACCAGGTCCTGCTCAGTCAGATCAAATCCTACTCGACCAACTTCTACCTGGACGCGGGTCAGAGGCTGACCTGGGACCTGCTGGGCCTCCTGTGCCACGAGTGCAAGCACCTCAGGTTGGTCCAGTCCAGTTTTTGGTAACGTAAAGGCTCCGTATATGTTTTAGCTCGAAAAGAAAAGAAAAGCTGAATTTCATCTTTATTTTTTGTGTTTATTTCTTTAGTCGATACTTCAGCAGGGCCTTCACCATCTGGTCCAAGCAGAACAAGTTCACACCGACCTTCATCAAAAACCTGATCTCACACACTGACGCTGATCACGCTCCCGGAGCCTGGCTGCTTCTCTCCAGGGTTGTCTCCTCGTCCCCCAGTCTGCCCTACGACAAGACCCTCAACGCCATCCTCAACGCCTGGGACGCCATGGTCAAGTGAGTGGCCTCGTCTTCATCCTCGTTCTGAGAATAAAATAGGAAACGGCTGTTCTCGACAGGGAGTCATAAAAGTCGAGAAAGGGTCTCGTCTTTTGACCCAGTGAGAGAAGGATGGAGGAGCTTGTTGTTTCCATCTGAATCTGGTTTTCTCTTCGCTCTTAGGTCAAAGGACATGAACACGACAACCTCCTGTAACATCCTGTCCGTCATGGGAGACATCGCTACGCATCTGAAGGAAGACACCAAAGACAGGATAGTTGGTAAGTGCTGTCGTCTTCTCTTTCTCTTTCTTTCTCTGCTGCAATTCATAAGAAATAAATATGTTTAGTGTGTTTCTGTGTGTTCTATGTTTATAATATGTTATGTCAAGATGATAAGTAGTTCACTGGTTTCTCAGATTTAATCTAACGTCCTCCCTCTCATTAGAATGATTTGCTGAATGTCTTCTTCTTCTTCTTCTTCTTCTCTGAACCTCTCACCAGTTGAGCTGATGTCGTGGCTGAAGACGTTCACTCTGTCTCTGGAGGTGATCAGCGCTGCCGTGGAGACTCTTTATCAGTTTGGCCGCAGCGAGGACATGAAACAGACTCAGGTTGGTAGAGCTTGGCTTTTTATTTACAGAGTTTAAATGAACTAAGTAAGTGAGGACACCATGAGAGACTTTACTTACCTTATGCATTTGTTCATGCCACTTATCTGGACATAGAAAGTAATAAAACAACTGCAGTAACTTTGTTTAGTCGCTTCATCTTTGTCTGAGTTTAGATTTTAAGCAGAATCTAAACTTCCTGAGTCCAGTCAGAGGCAATTAATCCGTGTTCAACTTATTCATCAAAACAAAACCAGATGTCTCGTCCTCCACTCTCACTCATACTTAAAAACACTCCTTTGCTTCAGGCTTTTCTGAACCAGCACTGTGGAGAGCTGGTGTCCGTCTCTGAGGCTTATTTAGCCGGCGTTATCCTGAGCGACAGCGGAGCCCAGAACCTCAACGAGGACCTGATGGTAACCTGAACACTCTGCAGACTTTCTCATTTCTGATGCCAGCTTCTTACTTACTATGTAGATTAAACACCAACTTTTAGTCCTACCCTGTTGTTGTTGGATTAAAGTAAAAAGAGTGCTCCTCTGGCTGTGATAGTCACAGATGCAGTGGGATGAACCGTTTAAGGCCGGTGTTGATGTTCTTTCTTCCAGATAAAACACCTCCACACTCTGGGCGTGGCATCACTGCACTGTCCCGCCAAGGTTGGAAAGAGGACGGTGCTGCTGGTGGAGTCGGTCCTCACCACGCATTCAGACAAACTGGCAGGTAGGAAGAAAAGGAGGAAGTTCTTTGTTAATCAGGAGCTAAATCAATTTATCGCACTGAAATATCTGAGTCAGAAATGACTTTATTGTCAAGCATGTTGGTACATTTGCTTTGGTGTTGTTAGTAAACTATAGAACCCACTCTCAGATATATAAAAATACAAAAAAAGATATATACACAATATATATATATGTATGTATACCACCAGAACATTTACTGTGGGATGGTAGTGGGTTTGATGTGTTCATGGGAGGATAAAACATCTTCAAGAAAGTCCAGTTGGTTTTCTTTAGCGTTTTTTGGATAAACCATGAGCTAGATGGATAAATAGGGCTTTTTTCTTTTTTTAAATATATATTTTGTCATTAACAGAGTGCCAAGGAGAGCTGCCGGCCTCACTGCCTATGTCCCAGTTCAAACCAAACGCTCTGTCTACCAGAGTCAGAGCCCACGGAGTCATCACCTTAGGTAAACTCATTTTTTTCCTGCTCTGAATGAGTTCAGCCAAAACAAACTGAATATCTGAGGATATCGATGCATGCCAGATAAATCTCTTAATTTCTTGTGGTTCAGGTAAACTGTGTCTGCAGCACGACGAACTGGTCCAGAAGTACCTGCCCGTGTTTGCCAGGGAGCTGGAGGTGGGCACAGAGGTCGCCGTGCGCAACAACATGGTGGTGATAATGTGTGACCTGTGTGTTCGTTACACCAACATCGTGGATCACTACATCCCCAACATCTCCGCCTGTCTGCGGGACAACGAAGCTGTGATCAGGGAGCAGACCCTCATCATGCTGACCAACCTGCTCCAGGTGTGCTGGGTTAATATACACTGATCAGGCGTTATAATACACTGTAGCAGTAAGCACGGTTTTCTAATGGCTGCTATGTTTTAGGAGGAGTTTGTGAAATGGAAGGGCTCCCTCTTCTTTCGCTTCATGGTGGCGCTGGTTGACCCAGTCCCTGCCATTTCCAGGTGAATCACACAGTGTGAGATCATGAGACGATGGAAAGGACGTCTATGCTGAGTGTCTGACACATTTTCATTATTTTATCCACCTTCTTGTTTCTTGTTTTTCGTTCGTCAGTCTGTGTGAATACTGTCTGCTCCACCTGCTGCTGAAGAAGAACCCGGAAATGTTCAGCCAGCACTTCATTGAGTGCATCTTCAACTTCAACTCCTACAGCAAACACAAGTCCTACAACAAGTTCCCTCAAAGTGACCGGTAGGAAGACGCCTAATGCTTTTTCCCTCCAGTTCACGTCTGGCTTTTTTCTTTTCTTAATAAATAAATAAAAATAAAAAAATCTGTGCAGGGAAAAGGTTCGGTTTTCCTTGAAAGGTGATCAGCACCGCGAGAAGAGATTTCGGATCTACCGCTTCCTGTTGGAGCACTTCACAGACGCCCAGCGCTTCAATATCACCAACAAGATCAACCAGACCATCTTAGGTAATGAAAACCAAAATAAGACAGAACTTCTACATATAAACACTTCCTGTTCTAACTCTGTCTCATCTCAAATGAGGAGATTCTTGAGAAAAGAAATAACGGATGCAGCTTAGCACAGCTGAGAAGTCTGAGTAGCAGCCATTATTCAAACCGTAGTCTAAAATATAAACCTCCCAGAAGACGTCTTGTCAATGTCTCTCTCCTCTATCCATCCCAGCGTGCTTTGCAGACGAGGAGCTGCCTCTGGACGCGGACGGTGCCGACATCTTGTCAGAGACCTTCAGCATCCTGAGTCTGAAGGAGATGAAGCTGCAGGCCATATCTACTCCAGCAGGAGCAGCCGCAGGCGAGGAACCGGAGGAGGAGAACATGGCCACCATGGCTAAGGCTGTGCTGCAGGCCGCACAGAAGAAGGTGGTGTCACAGGTGAGCAGCAGCAGCAGCTACACTACACAACTTCACATGTTCTTATAATCTCTGATCGTTTACCTCTCTTCCTTCTTTGATCCACAGGTCCAGAAGAAGGCCTTCATAGAGAACACAGTTCCTCTTATTATCAGCTTGAAGAACCTCCTGGAGCAGAAGCGATCTCCAGTCCTCAAAGACCTCATGACCTACCTCCAGGTGAGAACGTCTGTTTTACTTCATAAACGTCTAAAAACGCTGCGCCCAGCCTCCGTGTGACTGAACCACGCTGCCTCATCAGGTGACCATGCAGGACTACCGCAGCGAGGTGAAGGAGTTTTTCTCTGGAGACGAGCAGCTGGCGGCTGAAGTGGAGTTTGCTCTGAAGGCCACGGAGAAGGAGAGAGAGATGCAGGAGCAGATGAAAAGCTTCAGCCTCACAGCAGGAGGCAAGACGTCGACAGCACAGGTCAGAACGGCAGGAAGCTTAAAGCCTTTGCATTGTGTTTTTAAATATCTCCTTTTCAAAGTGGTTGAGGTTCTGGTTTCTCCTCAGCATTCGGTCCAGGGCTCTCCCGTCAGGGGCAGGCCTCTCCTGCCGTTCAGCTTTGCCACACCTCAGCCGCCTCGTCAGAGCACTCAGTCTAGCAGACTGTCTCTCACTGACCGGTGGGTTTGATTTCCTTCTCTCGATTCTGCTGATTCCACAGCATCGTTAACAGAAGATGGTAATATTTATGTTTGTGTTATCAGGCGTGTGCTCAGACCGATGCAAGACGACCCCATGCAGTCTAAATCCATCAGTCTGGAAGGAACAGGTACGACACGCACGTTTTATACCGTTGTTTATTTGAAGCCTGGTCTCCACGGCAAAAAGTAGTAGCTTGTGATATTTTCTCCACCAAAAACAAACTTATAAGAGACTAAATATTGGACTGAGACTGGCCGGGTGGAGCCAAACCTCTACTGCTCTACTGTCTCTGTGTATTTAGATTACTGCTAAAGCAAAACATGAGGTTTTTAAGGTTTAATTTAATCCAGCAAAACTCACTTGAGAAACATACGGTGCATCATGTCAGTGTGATCATATAACTGACTGTGTTTGTCTTCTTTGACTTTACAGTGATGACTAAAGGAGGTGTGGACTACAGAGCTGTCAGCACACCAAACCCAGCAAACGGTACGATGCCACAGGGACATTCACATAATCACTCGTACCGTAGATGTCTCCATAGAGTTTAACACAAGAACGTTTAATAGTAGGGATGAGAAAATGTACAGGAGTGAAACGCAAATATGTTAATCAAAGAGAAAACATAAAGATGGTGCAACAGGCAAAAGAACCAAAGTGTTGGGAGATGTTTTTAATATCTGTCTGATCAAATTAATCCAGATAACTGATGAAATTAATGAGTTAAAGGGATTTCCAATCCAATTAACTACATGGAATTAAGTCTGTGAAGGTTCTCAGTCATCCAGGTCATGGTACCCTGGAAAAAATATAAATCTTACCAAGTATATTTGTCTCATTTCTAATCATAATATCTCATTACACTTAATATAAGACACAATTCCCTAGAGTACCATCTCAGCAAGACATGGGGACTTGTTTTAAGACAATACGTCCTGCCTGAGGACATAAGTCTTGCACAGTCGGTGAATTCTTTTAAATCACTTCTTTAAACTCATTTTTATAGACTTGCTTTTATGTGAGGTTTGTCTTTTAACTTTCTTTTTTAACTTTTATCTTGAATTAAATCATTCTATTTTATTTTATTTTATTTATAGTTATGTAATTTAACTTTTAATTGCTTTTATTGTCTTCTCAAATATTGTTGGTTGTTATTTTATTCATGCTTGAATGTCAAAGCAACACTGTTTTTAAAAGGTGCTATATAAACAAAGGTATTATATTATTATTATCTTAATACAGAGCTGATTTTCACTAGTTCCACTGGCAGATTGTTTTTTGGTCATTTCTGATTTTTAGTGGGGCATTTTTTCCAGTGCAGGGTCCACTGGAGGACGTGAAGTCATGAAGTCTGTTTCTGATCGTGTGGTCAGAGACATTAACGCCAGTGTCCTGCTGCAGGTCATACTGTAGCATCTGGCAGTGCTCGCTGTATTTCTACTTGCACAAGGGAGCAGAAATCAGTCCTACGCTGGAAAAAATGCCCCTCCAAGTAGTCAGCTTTATTTTTTACAATGATTATAAATGTTTTAAGGTTGTAAAAACCCCTCACTACACACTTTATACACTTTTCTCAATAACTTGCAAACATACCGCACTTCAGTCACACTGGCAGCGATCAAAGATACTGGATATGGAAATGTAGCAAGCTGAATGTATTCTGTACTGAACAAGAGACACCGTACGAGGAGACTGATTGACAGTGGTCTACAGTCCCTTAGCCAATCAGGACGCAGAAAACAATGCACTATATAAAAAAAAAGCATGCAAAATTGCACTAAAAAAATCTGTGAAAATGCGAGGCCGTGAAAGATGAACTGCGTTACAGCGAGGGACAACTGTACTGTCTTAAAACATGTCCCTACTGTATGTCTTGCTGAGATGGTTCTACCTGTAGCTGGAGGAGACTGTTTGACCCTGTTTGTAGCCTTTAGCTCAGTCAACTCTTATCAGTGTGATGCTGATGTCCAACCTGTGTCTGATCTCCTCCCTGTGATCCAGGTGTCAACGTCAACCTGACCTTTGATGAAGGAGTCAGCGCGATCTTCAGCGACAAAGGAAGTGAGTTTCTTTACACTTACTAGCCTTTACTCTGGTCATGTAATGCTAACCTCCTGCGTTGTTCAGAAATTGTTTTTCACTGCAAATTTTCACCACTGTGAGATAAATAAAGGATCATCTCATCTTAGATTAGACACATCTTTATAATAACAAATCAAACTGATGTGTTCTGCTTTGCTTTAAGCCAGCCTTAACCTTCTTGTCCACCGTGTCCTCTCAGGTCTTGGTGGGGACGCCAGCATTCTTCATAGGCGATCAAATGAACAGCGGTAAGAGCATGTGTGATGCATGGACATATCCGGTGCTGTTTATGTCACGTGAGCTTCTTATGAAAACATGTTGAACACAACTCATAAGAGCTCAGTTATACGTGTAGTGGCGTTCTGTGGTTCTACGACAACGTGGGGTCAAAACGCCCCGATTCTTACCTTCATTTAATTGAAGATGTTTGTCCTTGAAGCTGCTTTACTTCCAGATGAGAAACATATCTTTACCATCTGTATTCCATGTGTAGAGTATGTTTAAACCCCCGGCTGTTGTTGTTGTGTTTCAGACCTCCTGCGCTGAGGCAGTGGAACGTGAAGTCACCTCTCTGCCACAAGAAAAGACAGTCTAGAGTTTAGCTGATGTAATGCTTCAAGTGTTTGTGTCTCTATTTTTATATTTTCTTTGTCTTTGCTACAACTTTTTACATCTTTATTTCCATCTATATTCGGTTATTTGACGTTTCTTCATTTTCTATTTTTGATAATATCACTGTTTGTTCTGTATGTTTTTGTTAATAAAAATTTATTCACACCAGTGGCCTACTGTAAGACATTTTTTGTGTGTTTCTATTATTTAACAACAATACAATTCAACTGTACAACAAAATGAAAACACAGTTGATTCAACAGCTTTCTGTGATACTTAAATACTTAAACCTTCATGAATCTATGATTTAGAGCTAGCCTGTTATTTTAGGATGCATTTATCTTCACTAGTGTACCTAATAAACTGGCCAGAGTGTGTACCGTGATCTGAGCTGATCTACTCCGGTTCGCTAGGGGGCGCTGTGGATGCGACGCGAGACAGGAAACCGCACATGCGCAGCTCACATTGCACCCGGAAGTGAAACTAAGGGGACACCGAGGTGAAGACGGTCGGTTTGTTTTCTTCACGTTTCTAAGTTGCATTTATCGTTTTATTTATCGGCGCAGCTCTGAGCGGAGCCGAGTTACAGGCGGCGAGGAGCAGGTGAGGAGTTTAAGAAGATAAAAATAAATGGCGGCTTTCGGAGGAAACCTCCTTAATGAGAAGGTCAGCAGGCTGCTCAGCGGGGCGAACGGAAAACCGGTGCTGAAGCCAAACAGGCCTCTGGTGCTGAAAGATACTGTAGCGAACCGAAAACCCAGGAAAGGAGGTAAGAACGGAGACGGGGACATGTAGTAGTGAATTATGTCAATAAGTCACCTGGGGTGACAGAGCCTTCTCTGCAGCTGCCCCCTCCCTCTGGAACTCTCTCCCCAAACACATCCGCGACTGTACCGACCTTACCACCTTCAAATCCTTGACAAAAACACACCTTTTTAAAATTGCTTTTAATGTATAGCTCAGTTTATTGTGTTGTTTTCTTGATGTTACATTTCACACTGTTTTGTTAATTTGATGTTCTTTTTATGTAAAGTGTCTTTGAGTATTTTGAAAAGCGCTTCTAAATAAAATGTATTATTATTATTATTATTAAAAGAGACACCTGGCAAAGTGTACAACGATCAGCCACAACATTATGACCACTGACAGGAGAAGTAAATAACATTGACCATCTTGTGACAGTTCAGTGTTCTGCTGGGAAACTTCTGGACCTGGCTTCATTCATTGGTGTGGATGTTACTTAGACATGTAGCACCCACCTAGACCAGACCAGGCACCCCCACCCCATAGCAATGACACTCTCTGTACCTCTCCAGACGCACTAGGAATACATCACTACACCACGTACTGCTTATGGATGACAAACTTGCATAACTGTGGATCACGCTGCATTGATCACGATCTTCTTCCTTTCACAGAGGCCACTTGCATCACTGAGATGTCCCTCCTGATGGTCTGTTGGAAGCAGAACAACTTTGTGGACGGCCTCTGCTCCAATGAGATCAACAGCTTTTATACATGTGTAAATCAGGTGTGTGCTCATGTTTTTTATCACAAACGTATATGTGCGTTTTAGAGAAGCAGAGGAGTCGGACATCACACAGTTTGAATTGTAATGTCACAAATTAACTTGAATTGAACTTGAAAAGTGTGTTGTCTTTGAGTTTGTAGACATTCAGTTTTAAGTTCCTCTGAACTTTGAGTTACTTTTCCGTCACATTTCACATTTGAACAGCATAATAAGCTATAAATAACAACAACTTCAAATGTTTCCCTTTGTTTTAGTGTAAAAAAAGTACAAGTACATTATGAAAATCTTTACATTTAATGAACTATCTTATTACAAAACATTATATTAAGAAGAATAAGGACAATTTCAGCTCAGTTCTGGGTCTCAGAGTCATGTTACGTCCAGAATTCACTAAAACAGTGCGACCTCTAGAGGACAAATTAGGAATTGGTCCCAGTTTTATTGTTAAATTGTAGTAAATGGCTTCTGTGTCATTTCTGCAGAAGATTCATCCTTAGGGCCAGATTGGACCCTCTGGTGGGCTGCTTTTGGCCCACATGCCGTATGTTTGACACTCCTAGAGCATAAGAAGCTTTTCTTAAACACCTCTCAGGTTCTGATTTGCTCCGACCGTCCTCCTGCGTCTGTTAGTTGTTATGTTGCTCTGGTTTTTACTCGACGTTTCAGCACAGGATTTAAATGTCTTCCTTCACCTGGTGCTGGTCTGAGCTCGGGACAAGAAAAGACCTACGTCCTTGTGCAAAAGTGTTTCTTTACTATAAAAGGAGTCTTTTTTTAAATACTATAATAAAAAAAAATGTTCTCTATCCCTCACAGGCAACTGCACAGAGAAAAGCTGATAAGATCAACATGCACGGAGGACGTTTGTCACCGAAACAAGCCACGACGCTGCTGAAGAGATACCCCAACCAGCTCAAAGAGGCCTAGGAAACGAACATTTTACTGCATCTGGTCCAAAGACTCGACAACTGAAATACAGGAAGGTCAAGACTTCAGCTGCACTGAGAGCTAACTAATAAATAAATAAATAAATGAAGTTATTCCATTTCCTGCTTAGTGCTGCTGGAGCCTTGACCTTCATACAGTTTCTTTTCCTCCTCCCTTCATCTTGGTCGAAGGTGAAGTCGCTTCAGAACTTTTTCTGCATCTAGAAGGATAAAAAACCTGGACTGAGTCTTGGAACTGGACTTTATTTTGAAAAAGACAGACTATATAAAGGTTATACGTGGATTTGTATTTGATGAATGTTTGCTCTCTCAGTTAAAATAAAGCTACCATATAAATGATAGATGTCACTTTCTATGTAAGGGGGCAAAACCGAACTGTGCTCAAATGTTTATGCGTCTAAAAGGTGTGTTGTACCTCGTGCAGACTGTGAAGTGCTTTGGGGTAAA
Organism: Planiliza haematocheilus; assembly: GCA_005024645.1. NCBI lineage: Eukaryota > Metazoa > Chordata > Actinopteri > Mugiliformes > Mugilidae > Planiliza > Planiliza haematocheilus. The sequence continues at coordinate 1,537 of SRSE01000677.1, read as the reverse complement.
ATTAAACTGGATTATTCAGTTTTTTGGTCAGTAGGACAGAGAGAAAGACGTCTGGCAGTTTTCACGTTGCAACTCAATCCATATATCAGGAAATAAAACTGGATTAATGCTGAAAAATCATTTAGATGGCGTCCAGTAGACGTCAGAGCCAGAATCTTCAAGGCAGGAGTCGCCTAGAGAACATCTGGAGCTCTAAAGAAATCAGACTGAAGCTTGAGCCGGTACTGGAGGACAACCAAGACCACAACGATAAAGGTACAGGCGTTCATCAGGAGCTGCCTGAGGCGGATCATGAGCATCTGCTGGCTGGACACCATAAGAGATAAAGATCTTGGAAAGCTGGTCTACCTCAGATGGAAGAGGAGATCAGGAGAAGACGGTGAGGATGGATCGGCCTCATACGCCTTTAGACACCAAACATTGTGACCTGACATGGGCAAAGGAGGCCCAGGATAGAGGACTATGCTCCATGAAGGAGCGCTAGGCCAAAGAAGAAGACGCTGAAAAACCATCCAGCAGAGCGCGCTCTTAGAGTCCGTAAATACGTTCCAGCAGAAGCAGACTAAACATCACAGCAGCAAGCTTTAGTTAGCATGACTGTCTGGGTGGTTCTTTGCAGGCCCCCGCCTCCGGAATAAGAATAAATACAAGAATAAAAACGATATCAACCGCAGAAGTCAGGACCGGCTTCACAGCGACATCCAGGACAAAGATGTCACACCCATGTGCATAAACAAACAGCGTGTAGCCATGGATACCGCCGCTATCAGAAACGGCAATCTTAACCAAAGACACTTCAAACGAAGTTACAGATATAGAACGTCTCAGTCAGAAGCAGCTTGACTCATTTCTAACTCTCTCATATGTCTGTGAGCCTCCAGACTTTACGTACACGCTGCAGCTCAAAGGTCTCCTCTGGCACAGGTCAGATCGTGACACATGTCCTGGATGAATGTCTTTGTCTCACGCTGCTTCCTTTCCACATGACGTTCTCCTGCGTCTGATGGAGCTGATTAAAATTCTGGCAGCAGTGATTGATGCTTTCACTTCCACATAAATGCCGTGCAGGCTTTTAATTTAATAACTTAATGAATAAAGAACGGTTATGAATATCCGTCTTATTTTTATATCTGGACGACTGAGGGTTCAGAGCAACAAGTCTGCTGATGGAACAAGAGATTTGGGGAAGTTGCAGCGAGAAACAGTCCTGAAAGAGAGTGTGTAATCATTCTCAAAACGTCTCGTGTGTGTGTGTGTGTGTGTGTGTCGCTTAAGTTTCTGTGTCAGGAAACACCAGCAGTATGATCTAATTCAACCAGGAGGAAGTGGAACCCCGCACCACATTGGGTTTGGCCTCTTTTGACTCGTAAAGTTCAGATGAAAAATCTTCCAACACCCTGGTGTGTGAGCGGATTACAGAGCAGCACCCTGGACGCTGATGTCATGTGCTCGTCCTGCTCTCAGGACCAAAATAAAATATCTACCGCCAGACTAAAAGAAACAAGGATCAGCTTTGGTACGCTTTGCATCAGTTTAA